>JAXDDW010000279.1:195000-204393 GCA_034670385.1 Hoplostethus mediterraneus | reverse complement strand
TAAAGGTTTGAAAACCCCCAGAAAACATCTTCCAGTGCAAAGGGGTCCGGTGGCGTTGTCAGCACAGACCCTGGATATGTCTGCGGACGTGGGGCCGCTGGTTCGATTCCCTCTCCGACCCTGGAAAGGACTCAAACCTGCAGGCAGCCTCTCAGGTGCTGACAGCAGAAGCAGCTCAACTCATCAAACTGAGCTACGTCTGACCGGCTCATCTTCTTTATCCAAGTATACACACTACTGTCAAGACGAAGATCGCAACACGTTAAGATTCATCACCTGTTGATCTGATGCAGCCTGGTGGAGGATCTCAAGCTGTCTGCTCACCTCCCTGAGCTGCAGCCAAGCTCGTCTCGTCATCTTCATCGTACTCCTTCATGCAGGGAGACAGGAACAAGGTTTTGTGTTTCATCAAGAATCCCATGGAGCTGCACCCTCCAGGTCCTCGCGCTATCGGCTATAAAGGTTCAGTGCTGTGAACACAGACTGAACACCATGCTGGGTGCAAACCAGGAGTCGGATGTTGGACTTCATGCAGCTGAAACAGCAACTCATCACTGTGGAGCTATCTACAAGTCTGGGCAGTTGGAAGTGGATGTAATGATGTTTGAGACATAAATCAGACAAAGTGGTCCTGTCTACGTTTGCTTTAAACAGCCAGTAGTTTTCATAAGAATCTATTGTTGGTAATGAAAAATTCAGTAAATACAAATACATTTACTGTAGGCATTCACGTGTTGACAGTGGCAGAATAAGCTTCATTTACTACATCACCAATATTTTAAGGGTCAAGGGTCAGAGGTCACAGCACCCTGAGGACCAACAAATATTCCTGTTACCTTACATTGATTATTTATGGGAGGCTAAAAAAAGAAAGGGGTGTGGCTTGGGGGGGGGGGGGGGGGGGGGTA
Source organism: Hoplostethus mediterraneus (assembly GCA_034670385.1). Taxonomy (NCBI): domain Eukaryota; kingdom Metazoa; phylum Chordata; class Actinopteri; order Trachichthyiformes; family Trachichthyidae; genus Hoplostethus; species Hoplostethus mediterraneus. Next base: position 203,485 of record JAXDDW010000279.1, on the reverse strand, counting down.
TGGTAAGTCCTCGGAGACGCCGGCCACAAGTTCCAATGTTTTATTTGACTTATTTACAGGTGTTGTAAAGTCGTCATCATACAGTATGCACAAGTCATAAAAATAACAGATCAGACGTAACAAGAGAGGAAAAACAGGAAAAAATACAAAGAAAAGAGGAGGAGAAAAGTCTTAGAAGAGGAGGGGAGGATGGGAGGAAGAAAGGTGAAAAAAGAGATTGAAGAGAAGAGGAACAAAGTGAAAGAAGAGAGGGCAAAAAAATGACAAGCTCAGTCACGACTTTGTCTTCAGACTCATCAAGCTCATTTTACCATATCTGAGGTCCGGTCACGGTTGAGGCGCCGGGTGAGGATGCTGTTGGTTTGGTCTGATCCGTCATCTATCAGAACCAAGAGGAGACAAACCTGACAAACATTGTGGTGGCGTGACCACGTTTCTCTCGCAGGACAATAAACGGTGAACTCTCCGACCAGCACGTCAGCGTAACTGCAAACAGCTGCAAACAAGCTTGATGGTTCAGCACAAGACACAAACCCCTTGACAGGCTTGGAGGGAAGAGAAGAAGAGACTAAACCAGTAGTGACCAAGGCCTGTTTAAGAACCACTGATGAATCCTTCCTTCTATCCCTCTATCTTCACTTCCTGTCCTCTAGCTCTGCTCCTTCCTTCATGTGACGCTTAACAGGAAGAAAGAAGGAAGGATGCAGGGGAGCAGAGCAAAGAAGGCAAGGAAGGGAGGTAAAGAAGGAATGAAGAAGAAAAGGGAAGGGTGAAGGGAAAGAAGGACGAAAGGAAGGAAGGTTAGAACAGGAGAAGTGAAGGAAGGGAATGAAAAAGGAAGGAAGCAGACAAACAAGGTGATTGGAAGGAAGGAAGAAAGGAAAGAAAGGAAGCAGACAAATAAGTTATAGGAATAGTTCCCCCCGAGGTGAAATACAAACTCCCTGGAGGTTCGTTCCTTTTTACAGCTCCAAAACACAAACAGTCGATCAAATTCCTCCAAACAGTCGATAATCCAAGTGTTTGATATCCGTTTGCATTGAGGGTCCAAAAGTCCAATATTTACCTCATCATCTCCTAGATGCTCTGGTCGCCCTACAGCCGACTGTGACGGTTGATGGGAGATAATGAAGTAAATATCAATCAATCAGACTTTATTTATATAGCACATTTTGTACATTAAGATGCAACGCAATGTGCTTCACATCAAAATAAAAAAATACACAGATTCAAAGTGGAGAAAGGTAAAAGATTAAAAGAAAAGATACAAAAGTGATTCAGAATTTAAAAAATAAATCAATAAAATCAAACCAAAACACTTGGATTTGCTGCACGTGTTGTTTGGAGAAATGTAGTGGACATTTTACGATGGCCATGGGGCGTACTTCATGTTGGGGTGAACTATTCCTTTAAGAGGACAGCGAGGAAGGACAGAAGTGGGCAAGGATCCATGTAAGAGGTATTGAACCAGTCCCTTCACAATCAGACCGACACACGTAGGGCAACGTTTTGAGGCAATTCAGATCGGCAGGATTTCCTTCAGTAAGAACTGAGACTCATAAATGTTCCATGCACATGATCCTCAGATATCATTTACTATGGAGAATCAGATCAATGGTTTGATTGGTGTTCACAGTATTTCAAATTAATAGTGCTACCTTGGGAACAAATGAGACCATGATGGAGATGAAATGTTACTGCTAGTGTTTCTCCACATTAAGACTACATTTCCCATCAGCCCCGTTGCTTCCTGCCCCCCCCTCCCCCTCCCTGGCGTCTTTGTTTTTCCTGAAGAGGATCAACATGTTGAAGTGATTTCTCCATCTTCCTTTCTCTCCTTCCTCCATCTGCCGTCTCCAGAAACTCTTTATCTTTATCTCCGTTAGCGCTGGAAGAACAGCGCCCTCTTCCTGTTTGGTGAAGAACAGCGCCCTCTTCCTGTTTGGTGCCGTAAAGCAACCCAGCAGATTTCCCTCCAAATCGACCCGGTGGACACAAAGTAGAATGAGAGTAGAGGCTGGTAGTGGTGGAGTTAAAGTGATGACTCAACAGTAATATGGTTCATTGTTTCTGTTGGCCTACTTTGTCCTATGAACTATGTGTATTTGTATGTGTATTTGAAATAGAAACGGTCCCATTGGTCTCTTATGTTTGTGTGAAAAATGTTGATCATTTTCATAGTTTTTTACTTGAATTGAACGTTTTCAAATTCTTGGGTTGAGTAGGTACAAATGTAATAAATATAGTAAAACCCCCATTGGTTTTCACTCAACACTATATACATGAGTATCCATCAGGACAGGAAATGTCTTGATGATAAAATGTCCCTGTAAACGGACCTGAAGTGACATAAAACCCATTCATGTAATAAGGTAATGACATCACACTACTACAGTAACTAGCAATTATTGCTTCTTAACGGGTGTACAGTAACATTCATATCTGATGATGTAATAACATCAACTAGTTTTACAGTATTAGTATTGTTATTGCGTCATCAGATAAATGATGATGATGATGGTCTTGTTGAAGGACCGCTGCTCGCCCTGTTGATTGGTTTCCAACGGCTGCAACAACCTGCACCGCCTCAATCTGTTGCCCATGTGGCGAAGAGTGTTTTGTTCTGTAAAGCAGACTGATGGCATCTGGCTTTCCAAAATTCAGAATTTCCAAAGTGTGTGTGTGTGTGTGTGTGTGTGTAAAACTGGTGAGTTTATGATGTGTTTTGACAACTCCCTGCTGTTTTAGTAGTCTTCCTGTAGCTTTGACACAGCTTCAAGTCTGTCTCCATGCTTGCATGTTTTTGTGTGTGTGTGTGTGTGTGTGTGTGTGTGTGTGCGCCAGGCTCCATGCTGTTTGACGGTCCTCTCGTCCTGTTAAACAGTTTCCTGATGATAGATCTCTCTCTCCATCTCTTCCCCCTTAGTCCACACCGCCTGAAACACAAAGACAGAGCAGCATGAAAATCTGTGTGTGTGTGTGTGTGTGTGTGTGTGTGCGCGCGTACATCTCAGTTATTATTAAGTTTAAGTAATTATTATTACAATATCTTTTATTTTACAAAGATAAATAAAAATGATTTAATTTGTGTGTGTGTGTGTGTGTGTGTGTGTCAGACATCTCCACATGTGGTTCTGTTTTTCTGCCATTAACTTCTAAAGCCGAACATTCAAGACAGAGAGAGAGAGAGACAGGCAGAACGTGATTGACAGACAGTGAGAGAGAGAGAGAGAGAGACAGGAGAATATGAAGCTGCAGGGTGGAGAAACTGAAACTCTTTCAAATATTCAGAGAATCCATTGGTGCTTTATGTTCTGATGCTCTTCACAGTGATGCATTGTGGGTCCGATTCTAACACATGGTAAATAAAACTGCTGCTTGCTCAGATATTTGAAACGCTGTCAGACGTTATTTTCACTCACAGTAGATAAAGATGGACTCGGACTTTAGAGAAATCTGCACATTTTTCCAAAACCAAAGGGAAAGTTTCAGGAATAAATGGAAGCAGTTTTGCTCCTGTGGTTGATCGAGTCGGGACCGAGTCAGCAGCGCCCCAGTGGATCCTGCCACATTAATGTCCTGGTGGTCATCTCAGTCAAAACCTTTCATCTGACAGGGAGGTGAGGAGATGACGTCCTGTTGGGGTGAACGATTCCTTTAAAGGAGAGTATGTAATCTTGGTTTGACAAAAGTGTGTTTGAAGTGTTTGAAGCGTTTGAAGCGTTTCCCACTGTGTGATATAAAATGTAACTTGGAGCATTTCCTTCTTGGGTTGTTAATGTTGTTGTTTCCAGTCGGCCTGAAAACCACCAGCTGATGCAACGAATGTGAGAAACAAGTTGTAAAACATTCTCTGATATTCCTGGAAAGTGATCCACGTGCCTGGAAGACACTGCTCAGTGATATTCCAGATACCCCAGCTGTTTGGTGGAGGACATTTAATACCATTTATTACAAAATGATTGCAAAGAAAAAAACAATTTATGGTACTTTCAGTCCTTTGACAAAATGATTGGCTCTACAGACCTCAACCTTGATATATTGAGGATATGAATAGGGCCCTAATTTCATGCTTGTCTTGTTTGAATCCAGTTCAGATTTTGTACTGGGCCTCACTTATAAAAATATGCAATATTTCAAATTGTGCAAACATTGGTTTTACGAGGGCAGTGATTTAGTGACGCTGAGCCAGAGGAGCTGATGTCTGGTTTCACGGTTGCCTGATCTGATGCATCGCCGGGCTGCCGCCGCCGCTTTTCATTCACGAGCAGCTTAAATCAAACACTGCTTTTACGTAATTACACGCACACACACACACACACACACACACACACACACCATTTCCATTTCCAAACTGGATGCACCTGCAGCTCCCAGTAGGTAGAGTAAGGCACTGGCCCCGCTGGGAGTCGACCCCGGACCCAAGACATGAAGCATTTCGGGTAAAAGCATCCACCCCCTGGGAGATGACGCTTTAGCTCACCCTGATGCCATGGGATGGTACGTCGGACCCAGGCTTGTGAGCTAGCGGGCCCACCACAGCCAATCCTGTGACACTTTTGGGGTCCAGAGCCAGAGTTTAAGAAACGCTGCAGTAAACACATCAACCCTGGGATCAAGAACTTTACACCTCTGTTAGCACTTTCCTGGGCGATGAGACTCTTGCACTCATAACTATTCTCCCTGGTTAGTCTTGGTTGTTCTGTGGGAAATAAAGATTGTATTATTACTACGACCGTCTTTGGGCCTGTTACTGGGATGTTGGGTCACCGCAGAGTTGGCAGAAGAGCTTCAATGCATCCATGGATAGTACAACTATCTGGACCTCGATTGGAGGGATGCTGAAATGAGGAATTCCTCCTTGGACCCAATGAGGTCCAGAACAACATCTGCAATGTATTCAGATAATTCAGAGTGTAATCCAGGGGAGCTTCGGCCACAACACGCATGATATTGGTAAATTTGTTGTGAAACTAAATAGATCGGCTGCAGGAAATAGGAACTACGGTGATTTTCTTCATAAAAGCCTTGAAATTCATAATTAGAAACTGTTGGAAAAGTTTTGATTTCACGTGCGGAGGCGTGTTCCCTTCGTTGTGTTTGTGAGCTTGTTTATTTCTGGTAAATGTGAAAACCGACTGCAGCCTTCTCTGGCCCATATGGCATGGCTTACTGGTCACAACCAACTCATTTATCAGCACGGCATCTCCCAATACCTCATATGTCCACTCGAGAAGGATGAGGATTTTCTCAATACTGTGCATTTTTGTCATTTTGCAGTTTGACATTTACATTTTGATGCTTTGGAGCTTCATGCCAAGGTGGTGAATGTTTAGGGACAGCGTCGGCTAGCAGACAGACTGGATGCACTGGAGATAGAAGGTTTCTGCCTGACGCTGGCTGTTGCCAGACAGATGTTCTCCTTACCCAGAAACAGCCCAGAAAGTGAACTGGGTAAACATACTTTTTATGTGCAATCAAGTCCTCAACAAAGAATGTGCTGTTTAATACTGGCGGTTCATGGGCGAGGTATCCTGCCTGCAACAGCCTGGCAGGAGTTCCCCTCCTGTCAGATCGGTCCAGAACACCAGGACATGATGCCCCGTTACCTTGATCATATAGAGACGTAGAGCTGATACTTTCACTGGGAACCACAATGTTATTAGAACTAGACACAGCAGTGTAACTGGTAACTTGTTCATGACAGTGTAACTTGTTCATGACAGTGTAACTTGTAACTTGTTCATGACAGTGTAACTTGTAACTTGTTCATGACAGTGTGACGTGTTCATGACAGTGTAACTTGTAACTTGTTCATGACAGTGTGACGTGTTCATGACTGTAACTTGTAACTTGTTCATGACAGTGTAACTTGTTCATGACAGTGTAACTTGTAACTTGTTCATGACAGTGTAACTTGTTCATGACAGTGTAACTTGTAACTTGTTCATGACAGTGTAACTTGTAACTTGTTCATGACAGTGTAACTTGTTCATGACAGTGTGACGTGTTCATAACAGTGTAACTTGTAACTTGTTCATGACAGTGTAACTTGTTCATGACAGTGTGACGTGTTCATAACAGTGTAACTTGTAACTTGTTCATGACAGTGTGACGTGTTCATAACAGTGTAACTTGTAACTTGTTCATGACAGTGTGACGTGTTCATAACAGTGTAACTTGTAACTTGTTCATGACAGTGTGACGTGTTCATAACAGTGTAACTTGTAACTTGTTCATGACAGTGTGACGTGTTCATAACAGTGTAACTTGTAACTTGTTCATGACAGTGTGACGTGTTCATAACAGTGTAACTTGTAACTTGTTCATGACAGTGTGACGTGTTCATAACTGTAACTTGTAACTTGTTCATGACAGTGTGATGTGTTCATAACAGTGTAACTTGTAACTTGTTCATGACAGTGACGTGTTCATAACAGTGTAACTTGTAACTTGTTCATGACAGTGTGACGTGTTCATAACAGTGTAACTTGTAACTTGTTCATGACAGTGACATGTTCATAACAGTGTAACTTGTAACTTGTTCATGACAGTGTGACGTGTTCATAACAGTGTAACTTGTAACTTGTTCATGACAGTGTGACGTGTTCATGACAGTGTAACTTGTAACTTGTTCATGACAGTGTGACGTGTTCATAACAGTGTAACTTGTAACTTGTTCATAACAGTGTAACTTGTAACTTGTTCATGGCAATTAACTTGTAACTGTGAAATTTCTTGAAACCAGCAAAGCATAAAAACGTTTGGCAATACGCTCGACTTACTGAAGTGATTATACAAACTGAATCCCTACCAGTCGTGTATCTGACTGACCTCCACGTGAGGCAAGAGAAAATACTTTATTGGACCCTAAAGGGACCAATAAAGTATTTTCTCTTTATTGACTCGCTGCGCTGCCAAGGAGAAGTCTTGTGCTAATTTCCTGCCAAAGTAATTTGCCTACTTGTTTCCCTCAGCTGATCAGATTTGCAGATATACAGATACAGTCCTCTTCATAAACAGCCAGATCTGTGTACACTATCAGAGAACATCTCACTGGATTAGACTGTCTGGACAAGTACAAAAATATACATGAGCGTTCCTGTTGAAGGCTTGTTGAGTTTCTGCAGCTTTCAGGGAATCAAACCGTCTCAGCATTTAAAACAAGATTTCAGCAACACGCAAGGGGAGAAAGCTGGGTCCTCTGTCTATTAGTGTGCATGGACTGCTGCCATAAAGTGATATATATATATCTATAGATATATCTATTATACATAATAAACTCTATATAGATTGGGGTCCAAAAGTCTGAGTCCACTACCAAGAACTTTTGTTTCATCAATTATCAAAAACGAATGCAAATATTAAGTCAAATGATGTTTCTCAAACAAGATTACATAATTATTTAAAAAAATAAAATAAATAAAAATAATTACAAATATTTTTTTCAGCTGAAGTCCTGAAATACCCTTGTAAGATCATTGCTGGTATTAAAGTGAATTATCATTTACTATTAGAGTTATGAGTCATTGGAAGAAGGAGCTTTGTTTTTGAGGATGGAGTCATCGGTGGTTTTGAAACTCGACGAATGAACTCGATGAATTGTGAGTAGTACAAATATTTTCTTCAGAATAAAACCATTGAAACTGCGATGTAAATCTAAGATGCCTTAACATGGAGGCCAGTGGAGACGCAGCATCACGCTGACAGTTTGTTCTTCCATATCATACTGAAGATGAGTCAACAGCACAAAGACTGAGAGGGGAAATTCAACTAAATCGTGTGTGTGTGTGTGTGTGTGTGTGTGTGTGTGTGTGTGTGTGTATTTGTGTGTGTGTGTGTGTGTGTGTGTGTGTGTGCCTGCCATAACATTCGGGGGATCTCAGCTCAATCAAAACCAGCTTTTTGACTTTGTCTTGTTAAAGCCGTGGATGTTTTTCCAGCCAGTGTGTGTATATTTACTGAGGTATGTGTGTGGGTGTGTGTGTGTGTGTGTGTGTTTACTGAGTGTGTGTGTGTTATTTTGTAAACTTTTCCCCCTGGGCTGGGGTGAACTACAATTTTCCTCCTAGCTTAAAAGCTGACCATGTAACACACACCCTAAACCCTAACCCTAACACAAACACACCTACACACACCTTGACAAACACACAACCACACGCACACAAATGAAATGACTTTGAAATGAAATGAAGTTGATTCACATTGGAAAGAGAAATGACCAAATGGCAAATTCTTTCACCCGTTTTAAGAAAAATAAGATTCAAAGACTTTATCAGGGATGTTTCTTTACTCACCTCTCATGGGTGGATGAGGTCCATCTCTGATGATAGGCGACTGTTCTGCTGAAAACACAAGAAGAAGAGGGGGGAGTCAGAACACACACACACGCACACGCGCGCACACACACACACACACACACACACACACACACTGAATCTATCTGAGTCATCACTGTGATCACCCCCAGGTTACTTGTGGACTC
>JAXDDW010000279.1:177500-190000 GCA_034670385.1 Hoplostethus mediterraneus | reverse complement strand
CCTCATTGTGGTGTTCTTCACTGTAGTGTTCCTCACTGTGGTGTTCTTCACTGTGGTGTCCCTCACTGTGGTGTCCCTCACTGCGGTGTCCCTCACCGTGATGTCCTTCACTGTGGTGTCCCTCACCGTGGTGTCCTTCACCGTGGTGTCCCTCTCCGTGGTGTCCTTCACCGTGGTGTTCTTCACCGTGGTGTTCCTCACTGTGGTGTTCCTCGCTGTGGTGTTCCTCACTGTGGTGTCCCTCACTATGATGTTCCTCACTGTGGTGTCCTTCACTGTGGTGTCCCTCACTGTGGTGTTCTTCACTGTAGTGTTCCTCACTGTGTTCTTCACTGTGGTGTTCTTCACTGTGGTGTCCCTCACTGTGGTGTCCTTCACTGTGGTGTTCCTCACTGTGGTGTCCTTCACTGTGGTGTCCCTCACTGTGGTGTTCCTTACTGTGGTGTCCCTCACTGTGGTGTCCTTCACTGTGGTGTTCCTCACCGTGGTGTCCTTCACCGTGGTGTCCCTCACTGTGGTGTTCTTCACTGTAGTGTTCCTCACTGTGTTCTTCACTGTGGTGTCCCTCACTGTGGTGTTCCTCACTGTGGTGTCCCTCATTGTGGTGTTCTTCACTGTAGTGTTCCTCACTGTGGTGTTCTTCACTGTGGTGTCCCTCACTGCGGTGTCCCTCACCGTGATGTCCTTCACTGTGGTGTCCCTCACCGTGGTGTCCCTCTCCGTGGTTTTCCTTCACCGTGGTGTTCTTCACCGTGGTGTTCCTCACTGTGGTGTTCCTCACTGTGGTGTCCCTCACTATGATGTTCCTCACTGTGGTGTCCTTCACTGTGGTGTCCCTCACTGTGGTGTTCTTCACTGTAGTGTTCCTCACTGTGTTCTTCACTGTGGTGTCCTTCACTGTGGTGTCCCTCACCATGGTGTCCTTCACTGTGGTGTCCCTCACTGTGGTGTCCCTCACCGTGGTGTTCCTCACTGTGGTGTTCTTCACTGTGCTGTTCCTCACTGTGGTGTTCTTCACTGTGGTGTCCCTCACCGTGGTGTCCTTCACCGTGGTGTCCCTCTCCGTGGTGTCCTTCACCGTGGTGTTCCTCACTGTGGTGTTCCTCACTGTGGTGTCCCTCACTATGATGTTCCTCACTGTGGTGTCCTTCACTGTGGTGTCCCTCACTGTGGTGTTCTTCACTGTAGTGTTCCTCACTGTGTTCTTCACTGTGGTGTCCTTCACTGTGGTGTCCCTCACCGTGGTGTCCTTCACTGTGGTGTCCCTCACTGTGGTGTCCCTCACCGTGGTGTTCTTCACTGTGGTATTCCTCACTGTGGTGTTCTTCACTGTGCTGTTCCTCACTGTGGTGTTCTTCACTGTGGTGTTCCTCATTGTGGTGTTCTTCACTACTCTTCCCAGAGATCACCTGTCAATCAAACAGTGTGTCCAGTACTGTGACGTCTTCCTCCTTGGGTTTCCTGTTGATGGAGTTTGAGTTCCTGTAGGTGGCGCTCTTTTCTTTGTCTGTTCAGCCACGGTGGCTATCGCTGCTCATGCTAACTACCCAGTTCTTCTTCTGTTGAAACGTAAAACGCATCACTTCCTGTCTCCAGAGGGTTTCTCCCAGGAAAGAAAACTGGGCCTTCTACAATGGCTGGGTCTGTACTGGAGTATCGCCCACTGCAGCCACCACCCAGAATTTCAGTATCCTGGTTTCAGGGGACAGTGGAGAGTTTTAGTGTCCTGTGGTTAGAGGCTTTTCCACCCTGACAGGAATACAACTGGTCTGTCTTCTAACATAACATGTAGAATCTTCTTGGTCTCTCTCTTGGCCTCTAGGTGAAAATGTCACATCCATACGGTTCCACATATTACCACCTTGATCACTGGGAGCTGCCCAGTACAACCCCAGTCTTCTACTGCTGGCCAATGAGCAGCTGGACTGGTGCAGTTGGGGGTTTGGTGCCTTGCTCAGGGGCACCTTGGCAGGTTGTTGAGGGGTCTACTACTGACAGGTCTACCTCTCTGACCTCCTATATGACTCATCTCCCTCAAGAGTTTGACATCTTCAGAGGCTCCATGAAGGTCCCTGGTCCTCAGACACCCTGACAAAGCCTGACGAAGGTAGACCAAAACGCTGGACAAAGTGGAGGAGCTCGTTGCACGCTTGTTCGTAAAAAGACAAATCTCTGGAGAAAATCTTTAATTCATCATAACAATGTGAAATAATTTAAATAGCAGCAATGAATTAGATATTTGGTGGGAGGGAGATCCCAGACCTTGCTCTCATGGCCTCGTCCTACATTGAAGCTGAGGTTGGAGATAATTGTCTCAGATGTTGTGCAGCATCGGGTTGGGTTGAGTTCAGTAGATGAGTACAGGTACGATCAGCGGGTATGGAAGAAGGTTTCTGGGACGCTAGAACCTCCTGTTGGTCCTCCTGGAGGAGTTGTGGGTCGAACTGAACCAAATACCTGTGATGGGAGGAGTCTACTTGAGCCCCAATTCCTCTAAAACCCAAGCCAGGTTTCTATGCTGGAGCTCAACCTAGTTTAATAACACATCAGGTCTTGTGTAAATGTCTGAACTGTAGTTCAACTCAGAGATTCTTGAGGAAAAAAACAATCAAAACAAAGTTTACTTTCCTCTAAAATGCTCAAATTACCATCCCAAGATCTGACAGACATTCAGCGTGTCTCTTTTGTTTTTCTGTGTTATCACATATGTTTGTTTCCTGCTCCACATGCAGTCAGAGGACCGAGTCTGCGCTTGACAACTGTAGCAATTGATTTAAGCTGAAAACGGTCACATCAAGGAGTACCAATTATTGATCAACACATCCCTCCCATTGATTAACTCCCAAACCCACCCCACAGAGCAGTGTGTGTATGTCATGGTCCACTCTTGTGAATTTAAACAGAATGGTGGCGTCAGTGTTTCTCAGTAAACAGCAATACAACACTAATATGAAACACAAAAAACAAGAGGCTGCCCTGAGAGTGAAACAGCCTGACAGCTGTGGCTGAGCTGCTGACAGGACCAGACTGCTGTTACCAGACCAGAACTGGTCCAGACGTATAACTTACACTGTGTGGAAAACACGATAGCAAACCAATGTTAGTTGCTGTCAGTCAGTCAGGCTACATATCAATCTACTCCTCAGTACGTACAGGCCCGTGTTGTAATGGAAATCGGCCTTTTGTTTTCTCAAGACAACGAGATAAATGAACCCGTTATCACGAGAAAACGAGCTTTGTTATCTCAAGATAACATAATAATTAACTTGCGATCGCGAGATAACGGCAAGCACGCCTGTTCTTGGCTTCCGTAATAAAGTTAATTGGACTAATTTGTTGATCATCGGTCTAGAAAGAAGCCCTTGCTCTTTGATTCTGATTGGCTGGCACCAAAACCTGACGGTTACCATTGATGGTTTAGATCCATGAAACATTTTCTGATGTCAGACTGGAGGAAGACAACTAGATGGACCAGGAACACAACGAACATCACCAGTAGATGTTTTGGTTCAGGGTGGAATCATCTACACTGCACTACTTTTTCTTAACTCAGATCATCTGTATTGTTATGAGGATTTGAACTGGCGTCTTTTCAGGAGCAAGACTGCTTCTTCCACCTTTGGACTAGTTCCTTCTCTTGTATTGGACACACACCTCGGCTTCAGAGGCCGATGGCTGAGTTCCTCTGCAGGAAGCTATCGGGCTTCTTCTCTCAAAAGAGCCTCGTCTCGGAAACAACTTCTCGCTTGCAAGGTTTACAAACAGTTCCTCAGGATTGGAGGGACGGTGCAGCAAAGCATTTATTCCTCATGAGGAAATTCCCTTTTTGCCATCGACACCACGGGGAGGTCAGAGGTCAGCTACAGAACAGAAGCCCTGGGAGGGATTCAGTGTCTTCAGCAGTGCGATGTCTAAAATGTACTGATAATAAAATGTTCAATAAAGTTTCAAGCTTCAAAAGCCACAGGATTCCTTTCCTCTACAATTTGAGAAAATGTCCATCATGACGAGTTTCGTACTCTGAGTCTAAGAGACGAGGTGTCGTTTCTCCAAATTAAGACCACATTTCCCATAAACCCTGTTGCTTGATTTGACACTCTAAACAATTGAAATTAACTGACTTACAATGAAATGAAAGCGACAGAAAGAGAGAGAGATAGAGAGAGGCGAGGTTCGGGCCAATGCAAGTTGACACCAAACAGCAGAAATGGGAGAGCGACAGAACAAGAGAGAGAGAGAGATTTGGATCCTGAAGATACAGATGAAGCGGTCGCTAAGCGATATTTATATTCAAAGTATTATTTTAAAAAGATATTTTATTTTAAATCTGAAAATACTACTACTACTACTACTACTATTAATAATAATAATAATAATACAAATACTACTACTACTACTACTAATAATACAAATACTACTAGTACTAATAATACAAATACTACTACTACTACTAATAATAATAATACAAATACTACTACTACTACTACTAATAATAATAATAATACAAATACTACTACTACTAATACTACTACTACTACTAATAATAATAATACAAATACTACTAGTACTAATAATACAAATACTACTACTACTACTAATAATAATAATACAAATACTACTACTACTACTACTAATAATAATAATACAAATACTACTACTACTACTACTACTACTAATAATAATAATACAAATACTACTACTACTACTACTAATACAAATACTACTAGTACTAATAATACAAATACTACTACTACTAATAATAATAATAATACAAATACTACTACTACTACAACTACTACTAATAATAATAATACAAATACTACTACTACTACTAATAATAATAATAATAATACAAATACTACTACTACTAATAATAATAATACAAATACTACTACTACTACTACTACTAATAATAATACAAATACTACTACTACTAATACTACTACTACTACTAATAATAATAATACAAATACTACTAGTACTAATAATACAAATACTACTACTACTACTAATAATAATAATACAAATACTACTACTACTACTACTACTACTAATAATACAAATACTACTACTACTACTACTACTAATAATAATAATAATAATAATAATACAAATACTACTACTACTACTAATAATAATACAAATACTACTAGTACTAATAATACAAATACTACTACTACTACTAATAATAATAATACAAATACTACTACTACTACAACTACTACTAATAATAATAATACAAATACTACTACTACTACTACTAATAATAATAATAATACAAATACTACTACTACTAATAATAATAATACAAATACTACTACTACTACTAATAATAATAATACAAATACTACTAGTACTAATAATACAACTACTACTACTACTAATAATAATAATAATAAACATATGATGGATTCTCAGTGTGGCAGGGGGGTGTGGTGGGCAGCAGCTGTGGGCGGAGAGAGGGGGCGGGGCTTAGCGGGGAGGCAGACCCACCTGTGAGAGGTTGGGCTGGGAGACAGAGAGACTGGAACCCTCCCAACCCCCTCTGGGTCCGTCCATCTAAGACGTTTGTTATTATAGACATATGTAATAAAACACCATGTCCATCATATCAGAGGTGGATGATCCTGACTGGCCGATGTCCAATTTTTAATAATAAATAAATAAACTGTCAGCCAGATATATATATATATCAGTCTAATGCTCATCAGAAGGCAAATTAGAGTGAGAGAAACAGGACAGGCAGACAGGCAGACAGACAGACAGGCAGACAGAGTGGAACTCACGTCTCTGTTTGTTGCCGTTGCTGGTGGGGAGGACGGAGGCGTTGCGCGCCAGCAGTTTGACTGGCAGCGTCTTGACCCGGCGCACCAGGGGCACCGCCACCCGCGGGCGCTTGACGGGCACCACCCGAGGAACCGGAGACACCCTGCCATGATACTCAAACAACCTGAGGAGGGAGGATGGAGAGAGGAGGAGAGAGAGAGAGAGGGATGAAGGGAACCAGGAGGAGAGGGTGGAAAGATTGAGAAAAAGGGAGAAGGACGGTTGAAAGGATAACAAGAAAAGGAGAGAATGAAGGGAAGGAGAGAAGAGGGGAGGGTTTGAAAGGAGGAGAAAGGATGGGAGGTGTTGGGAGAGGAAGGGGAGAAAGGGGGGGGCACCAAGAAAACAAGGAGAAATGAAAGGAGGAGGAGGAGACGACAGGTAAGGAAAGGAGGAAAAGGGAAGGAGAGAGAAAAGGAGGAGGAAGGAGAAGGGAGGAGAGAGGAAGATGAGGAGGAAAGGAGGGACATGTAGGGATGAGGAGAGCGGGGAAAAGTTGAAAGGATAGCGACAAAAGGAGGAGAAAATGATGGGAGGAGTTGAGAGAGGTAGAGAAAGAAGAAGAAATTAAGAAGTGTAGAGGAAGGAGGGAGGATAGAGGGAACATGTGGAGAAGAAGTGGAAAGAGGGGAGGTAGAAAGAGGAGGGAAGGAGGAAGGAAGAGTAGAGGAAGATGAGGAGGGAGGGAAGGAGGAAGGAAGAGTAGAGGAAGATGAGGAGGGAGGGAAGGAGGAAGGAAGAGTAGAGGAAGATGAGGAGGGAAGGAGGAAGGAAGAGTAGAGGAAGATGAGGAGGGAGGGAAGGAGGAAGGAAGAGTAGAGGAAGATGAGGAGGGAAGGAGGAAGGAAGAGTAGAGGAAGATGAGGAGGGAGAGAGAGTTAACTGGTACCCTCACATTCCTTATGAGAACAAATAGTTGTATCTGCTTCAAGTCTTCAGACTCGTCACAGACCACAATCCTGTGTGTGTGTGTGCGTGTGTGCGTGTGTGTGTGCGTGTGCGTGTGCGTGTGCGTGTGCGTGTGCGTGTGCGTGTGCGTGTTCTTCCAGGTTATAGTTTAGGAATAAGACTCGGTTTAGGGGTCCAATTGGAATTAGGATTAAGGTTGAGGTTGAGGTTGGGGATAGTTTAGGATTAAGACTCGGGTAAAATTAGAATTAGGATTAAGGTTAGTGTTAAAATTAGAGTTGAGGTTGAGGTTGAGGTTAAAGTAAATTCAGGATTAAGGCTATAGGAATTAGGATTAGGGTGGAGTAGTGTAAGGACTAAAGGTTAAAGGTGGTTGTTAATCTCACCTCAAGCACCTCAGATGGTGAACATGTACAGTTCAAGGCCCTGAGTTGTGTAGGAATTTGAACCATCGCAGCAGCAAAACAACGTCCCACACCGAGGGAGAACGAGGACGCACCGCCAGGGAAGGTGTGATGGATCACACCTGTACAAACAGAGTCAGTAGGACAGGAAGTGTCCCATGGCGAGGCCACGCGAGGTAGGAGGTGAAGCAGAACCACATCTGGTACAACAGGATCAGATCCCCCTGGACGTTACGTTGAAGGACTTTCGGCGTAGAAGGCAACGTGATAAATAACCTCCTAGATTCAAAGCCACAAGGCAGCTCTACGTTCACGTCTTTATGAGAACAAATAGTTGTGCTGGATTCAAAAAACTGTTGATCGTTATGGTGGAAATTGAATTCCTGAAGGAATCTGCTGCCTTCTGTCGATGAAATCAGAACCAGAACAAACCAGATTCCAGCGATTCCAAAGCTTGAAATCCGTTGCCATAAAAATGATCTTATTTTAATGTGGTGTCACCCAAAACCAACTATTTGGAGATTTAAAGTAATGACTCGCTTTATTGCGCTTTCTTTTTTTCCCCCTCGAGCCAATCATTTATTTATAGTTGATGTAAATAACGAATTGAAGGGAAGTTAAGATAAGATCATATTTCTATCTAGATGAACTGTAGGTTCACGTTGGTTTTGTAAAGATCACAGTTTGGACTCTGTGGCTGAACAAGCTCAATAATCTCTCTTTTTACTCCGTGGTTTCGTTAAGTCAACCATTGTTACTTATCTTCCCGACCCACATCTGGGCTAAGCGCAGTAACTTCAGAGAATGAATGCGGGTGCCGGATTGATTCGCCAGACATGGATAAAGTTATCCTACCACAGGCTGCAAGGCTCAGCAAGCGTTAATAATTGAAGGCTGTGAGGAACATCCACTACATGACCAGAAGAATGCTGACGCCCTTCTAATGTCTGTAATGGGATAATGGTCTGGGCTGGTTTCCTGCTTCGGGAACTCAGGGAAATCTTAACGCTACAACACCATGGCATTCCAGATCATTCTGTGCTTCCAACTCTGCAGCACCAGTTTGGGGAAGTTCCCTGTTTCAGCATGAAGACGCCGCCGTGCACAAAGTGAGTTCTGACGTTTGGTTTGTGGAGATCGGTGTGGAAGAACTTGACTGGCCTGCACAGAGCCCTGACCTCAACCCCATCCAACACGCAATTGTGAAAGAAAAGTGCAGGTAAATGTGCACGTAGGCTGTTTACAATCTGTCTGCATCCGTAGCCCGGCTCGTGGGTGTTAACCCTTTAACACCGAGTGTGTCGTCGGCGACACGTTGCGCAAGCGCACTTTGGATTACCATAGTTACGTCACGGTTTGCGCTATCAGAAAAAAAAACGGTTTCTGAAAGCTGAGACGTTGCGCTTTAAGGCCAATATGGTGTCATTACGGTAATTTCACTCGTGCCTCTCGCGGAAGTCCGCGAACTGTTATTACACTCTTATAACTTGCAGTAAATTGTAAATAACTACCAGATATTGAAAGTTCCAAGTTTTCTGGAAAAACGGGCAAAAGCACTTACTCACAGGACATTTTCTGACTCTTTTATAGTCAAGATAAGCAAAAAAGTCCAGGCGGACATTTTGAGTCTTAGGTGTTAAAGGGTTAAAGGGTAATTCCAGGATTTTTCAACCTGGCCTGGTTTCGGAGTTGCTCCGGTAGATCGGCTCAGCCGGCAGTCGTGAAACAGGCTCAATGGCTGCAACGTAATCCGTAGGGGCATAGAGGCGGTCAAAGTACGTCCACTAAAAGTCTTGATTTTGCCACTGACAGGATCAGATTGTTATTCGTGTGTCTGACAACATTACTGAAAGGATCGCTACAGAAATAGACCTTTTTTAACCAGACGGTGGACAAAGGTAGTCTATAGCGAGAGGGTTCACTTGTTGCAGGAAGAGGACGGTTGTTTACACCATCCTCTTCTTGCAACAAGTCAACCCTCTTGCTTTCATAGACCACCTTTGTCAGAGTTGAGAGTTGAGAGTTCAGAGTTGTTGGAAATATGACAAAGGTGGTCTATGAAATCTATCTCTACTTTGTGGTATGAAAGGCGATTTTGTGGATATAGAGGCCAGATTGAAAAATCACAGAATTACCCTTTAACTCTTGTCATTGTGGGAAGCAACCCAGAACCCAGAACCCAGAACCCAGAACCCAGAACCCAGAACCCAGAACCCAGAACCCAGAACCCAGAACCCAGAACCCAGAATGTGTCTGGTTATCACAGCTTCGGTCACATAACATTTTATATACGGTGTACGGCTCCGATCCAGCACCACTTCAGCACCATCTGGGGAGGGGGGAGGGGGGAGGGAGGGGGGGGGGGGGGGGGAGGGACGGGGGGGAGTAAATCAGCGTTGAGGTCTGCTGCTCAGCTGGACAGCATGTTTCAACATCTGTCGTGCTGGGAAAACACAGTGGGGTTCCCCTGCCTCTGATACAGGGGCTGGCTTGTGGTGTATTTCCATCGTACTCAGTAGTACCGAGTCAGTAGTACTACCTCATGGAATGTGGCTGCTGGACTCTACTGCAGCCTACTGAACGCACAGAGTGATAAAATGACTTTCTGTATTTGTGAATGCTCAGTGGCTCCTAGCTAGTACCGGGTAAGACCCAACGCCTCCAGCCTGGATTCAACACGGTGCTGGAAACGCTCCACAGGGATCTTGGGGTTTTAACAGGTCAGGAAAGTGAGTTGACACGTAAATGACTCGGTCAAAACCTTCTATTCAAGTAAGGAAAAGAAAAACAGCAAAATTGCAGACACTTCTCCTAAGCTGACAGCGGTGGTGGCGCCACCTGCTGTCAGGCCAGAGGAGGTCAGTGTGAATGGACTCGGACTTGTCAAGTTCTCTATTCATCCTCTCACCTGTCATAGAAGTCTTCTCTGTAGTAGTCGTAGTCAAACTCGTAGCCACTAGGAAACAAACACAACACAACTCAGTTACTGGAGGGACCAGCGGCATGTGACTCAACACATTCACAACAACAACAACAACAACAACAACAACTCAAAAAAACCTGCTTGGGGTTTACATGACGTTTGTTTGCTAAAATCTGAAAATGGTGAGAAGAAACAGGAAGTGTGTTGGTGAGACAAGAGGACCATAAAGCATTACAAGCAACCGATCAGGTCAAAGGTCAGAGGTCAGAATATTCCTGAGACCCCAAAGATCATGAAAGACAGAGGAGCTGAGAAAAATAAAATACAGGAAATAAAATCAATTAAAAGGAATTTGTATTCATTCAAGTATTCATGATGCAGGGAGGTGGTGTGTGTGTGTGTGTGTGTGTGTGTGTGTGTGTGTGTGTGTGAATGTGCAGACAGGATCAGAAACTGTCTCCAGGGTTTTGTGGGACATTCTTCTTCTTCTACTTCTTCTTGTTTCTCTTCTCTGTTTTTCTGCTCCAACTGATTCTACTCAGTATTTTAACCACTAGCAGACTGACACTCTCTGAAACAGCATTTAGATACTAACACTGATACTATTACTACTACTAATACTAATACTACTACTACTACTAATACCAATACTACACTGATGACATCTGGGACTCCATTCAGACAGGTGGGTCTTCTACTTTGTAATCCTACGTGTTGCCCTCTACACTACTCTACTCTACTCTACTCTACTCTACTCTATTCTACTCTACTCTATTCTATTTAAACGGGTTATATTGCGTGTCATCACTATTCTCAGTTGAAACCAAACCCAGCTCTAACAAGCTTCTGTTCTCTGAGCTCATCACAAACACAACATCTGATCCTGAACCAGCGGGATCTCTCCCCCCCGGCCAGGCCTCGTTCTCCTTCACTACAAAGAGATACAGTAGAGAATTATTCTGCCACTAAATAGAACCTTTCAAGTAGAAGAGTAAAGGAAGATGCTCTACTTTAGCCGACAACTCGGAGGTTGGTTTAGTTTTGATCAGAGCGAACCGAGATTAGAGCAGAACGATCATGAAGGAGGAGTCAGCCACGAGGGTATCAGACAACCAGTCTAACAGCAGAGAATGCTGCATTCAGGTGATGAAGGCAAAAGGTTTGTTTAAAGAGCAAGTTTAAAACCTGTCTTCCTCAGAGAGCACGAGTCGAGAGGGTCGAGTGCCAGGAAATATAGTTCATGAACCCGGAGTCCCGGAGCTATCTGTCTGGTTCAACTGCCTCTCCTGATCCCCAGTCCTGATGGAAGCCGGGATGTGATCGACGCCCTCTGGAGGAGGGAGGAGGAGGGAGGAGGAGCCAGTCCACCTTTGTATCAATCGATCGATCGGTCGCATTTCTAAGAGGAAAGATACTAGGAGCGTTGAGCGTTTGTGCTCTCGGGAGGCCAGGAAAGAAATGAAGGAAATCACTGCATGATGGACTCCAAGCCTACGCACTCATGTGGCTCTGAAAGTTAGAACTCCTTTAACCGGAGAGGACTGAGACATTAAACACACCTCCCATTATCCAGCTGTGGCGTTTTCCTGTTCAAACCCACAGCTTGGATATTCAGAGTCATAATATTCTCTTTCTTAGTTTCCAATCAATCTATCAATATTCTATCAGATCCATCATAATTCTCTCTCACCCAGGACTGTATTCTGGATATTTCCTTATATATTTCCTTATATATTAGACTATATATTAAAGGTCTGTCTCCACTGACTTGATCCAGGACTCACAATCATTTTCAATTCTTCATCTCTTCATTTGCATCTTCCTCAATAATCTTGTTTCTTATATCTCTCTTTTTTATAAACATCTCTCTCTTTTGAATCTTCTCCCTACAAATACTGTTTTCTTCTTCCACTGCTGCAGGACAGTTTTGCTGAGGATCCAAAGTGTTTAAATAGGGTGTTATAATGGTGTTATAATAGATATATGTAGTAATACATATACATGGTTTCTTTCCCCCGGTATAAATAAATGAAATAAAATGAAATGAAATGAATGAATGAAAAGTGTTCCTTTATCGTAGCGTGGCGTGGTGTGGCGTGGCGTGGGTGGCGTGGCGTGGGGTGGCGTGGCGTGGCGTGGTGTGGGGTGGCGTGGCGTGGCGTGGGGTGGCGTGGCGTGGCGTGGGGTGGCGGCGTGGCGTGGGGCGTGGCGTGGCGTGGCGTGGGGTGGCGTGGCGTGGCGTGGCGTGGCGTGGGGTGGCGTGGCGTGGCGTGGCGTGGCGTGGCGTGGCGTGGCGTGGCGTGGCGTGGCGTGGCGTGGCGTGGTGTGGGGTGGCGTGGCGTGGCGTGGGGTGGCGTGGCGTGGCGTGGGGTGGCGTGGGGTGGCGTGGCGTGGGGTGGCGTGGCGTGGCGTGGCGTGGTATGGGGTGGCGTGGGTGG
>JAXDDW010000279.1:130000-172500 GCA_034670385.1 Hoplostethus mediterraneus | reverse complement strand
CACTCACATTCACACTCACACTCACACTCACATTCATACTCACACTCACACTCACACTCACACTCACACTCACATTCATACTCACACTCACACTCACACTCACATTCACACTCACACTCACATTCATACTCACACTCACACTCACACTCACATTCATACTCACACTCACACTCACACTCACATTCATACCTACGGGCAATTTCAGAGTCACCAATTATCCTAAGCCGCATGTTTTTGGACTGTGGGAGGAAGCCGGAGAACCCGGAGGGAACCCACGCAGGCACAGGGAGGACATGCTAACTCCACACAGAAAGGCCCCGGAGGTGGAATTGAACCCAGAACCTTTAACAAAGATGTCGATCATTTGAAATACGATTATCGATTTACGATTATCTGAAATAACGTCCACATTACCACCAGACTCTAGTCCAGCAGGACAGAAGACATGGACCCAGAAACACAACGGACATCACCAGTAGTCATTAAGTGGTAAAGAGTCTTTACTTTGATCAGAAATCAACAATGTCACCAGCCAATCAGAACGGAGTATTCAGCGCTGAGATCGGGAACGAGGCTGCAGGCCGACACAACAGTTTTACTATAGTATCACACATTGAACAGATACAAGCTTTGGGTTTTAATGGAACCATCTTACTTTGGGCCTCTGCCACCAAAACGTATGAAATAAGGTATGAGGTGTAGATATGTAACTGTACATGTTACATGTAACTGTACATGTAACATGTAACTGTACTCGTAACAGATGACTGGAGCCTAATGAATACTGGAATGCCTCTCGTCCAATCACAGAGCATGGTTGGAAACATGTTGCGTAAGGCATCGTAATATAATGAACATGTTTGGGTTTGTCGGGGTTTCATATTCTATGAGGCAAATGCATTATTAATAATGATACTGATCTTCTGTCCTGTAAGTAGAATATAGTTACCATGTTGATGTACCTGAGACCTGATCTTAAGAATGAAGCTGCAAATGTTCGGCCCATGAAAGTGAAAGGATGGAGAACACCCCTGCAGTGACAGCTTGTTTTCTCATATTGACCCAGATCCAGTTGATCTATAGAGATTCCTTCATGACGGCAGAGTGATATGAGTACGACGTTCTGGCTTCAGTTTCCACCAGAGGACCTTCATCATCCTTGCCCATCATGCTAATGTAACAGAGAGAAAAATGACTTACATAAATGAAAGAAAAACGGACTTTGGAAATAAAATATGTAAATAAAAAGAAATATAATAGAAAAATAAGGTATTTTATTTGACCAAAATCCCTCACTTTGTTTTTATTATAAACAAGTATTTTGTTTTCTGGCGGCATATTTCCGCTCTCTCGTGACTCCTGTCAGTTTACATTGATCTGACGAGAGGTGAGTTACGTTGGTGTCATGTCACTGACATGATTTGGTTCATGAAATAAAATGTGTGTATAATGTTTGAATATTTCATTGGAAAGATGTAGTGGGTTGATGCTACAATTATTTACTGTATGTTCCACAGGTTTTGATAGATTTTTTCGCTGAGTTTCGCCGAGTTGAGGGGTGTGCTTTTTCTTGCATTTTCTTGCTGGTGAAACGTGTCATTTTTGCCTGTCTAGGTTGAATAGAGTGCCAGACGTGACGAGGACCTTTTTGTCTTTATGTTAAACAAATTTACAGGTATGTGAATGGTTACACAGGCACAGTCATACAGTATAATTGTTATGGTATTTCTTTTGCATTTCTTATTTTTGTTTGTATTTGTTTGTGTATATTTGGGGTATATACTGTATGTAATCTTGATATGACCTTTTGTGTATTTTCAATACATTTTAATTGTTCAGGCCAGTTTACATTGATCTGACGAGAGGTTGAGTAGAGTGTGTGCCAGACGTGACGAGGACCTTTTTGTTTTTATGTTAAACAAATTTACAGAAATAAAAGATGGCCAGAAGTCGTGGTGTATCGTGATCATTGGTGCACCAGAACACAACGCAGTGTGGCTGGTTAGGACCGGCTACACTAACACACTGTATGCTAACACACTGTATGCTAACACACTGCATGCTAACACACTGCATGCCCTCCAGTGAGGCAGAAACACCATTCAAATCTCCCTTAACAAGCATTCGAAAATCCACCAACATTTCAAAGTCGGCCTCCGTGCAACAGCTGTGCAATAAAGTCCGACGGGCTTTTCCAGCTGAATGATTTAACCACATCAGAGCCTCGTCTCTCCGCGGCGTGAGGCGGCCGGCCACCCTCCATCTGCCGAGGACAAACACCGACACCGATTCTGCTCAGATGGGAGACGAAACCCGAACGCTCATATCAAACAAAACGAGTTGCATGGCAGGTCCTCTCAGCTCGGCAGATGTGGAGAGATATCGTTTGGTCTCGGGTAGAATCCACAGAAAATGTTGTCATTTTACTTTTCTTACACGAATTAGAAGTTGACGTGGTGGCGTTGAAACTCCTTTGTGTCGTTTCAGAAATACATGCAGAGAACCTGTAAGGAAACCAGTTCAGCCAACAGAACCAATATGTTTGGTTCCATTCCAGATATTAACTTTTAGAAACACAGAACATCCATGTGAGTGATTTTCATGAAACTCCATTGTAGGATTCTCCTCTCATTCCCAAAGTTCCCAAGTCATTTTTTTGCAGATACGTGGTTTTCAATATACTCTGGGTACACTTTTAGTGACATTTGCACGACCGTTTGCACAATCTATGGAAGTGACTGTGACCCCACGACTGATCCTGTCTGGTCTATCTTACTGACTTGCATACAAGTCTTTATAGAACTGCCACTTTAGCCTCAGGAGCTAAGTCCATGCTTCCATCCAAGTCAGTAGTATGATACTGAACAACTGTGGATTTCCAGAAGACGTCTCAAATTCAGAGGATAAAGTTTAAAAACGTTTCCCAGGTTTACTGAGCCGAGGCGACCTCTAAGAGTTTAGACCGAAGACGTTCTCCCACGGGATACAAACCTGGAGGAACTGAAGACCCTCAATCAATAAATGTCAGTGTAATTACTGTCTTTCTGCCTTACACTCATATATAAATGACTCGGTCACAGCAGACGTGCCCTTTTTGTCGGGCGAGACGTTGGTACACTGAGATGAAAACATTTCAAATGGCTGAAATTCTGCAATCCGATGCTGAAGAACGCACCAGGGTGTGGAACAAAGAAAAAGCAGCACATGCTCACAGGGCACCAAGCTAGCAAGCTAGTTTTTCTGCCGAACTTTCTCTCTTTGTGTGAGAAACAGCCACGACTCACCCTGTAGCATGATAAATATATATATTATAAAAATAACAACAACGACAATAATAATATCAGGGTAGCCCCAGGATTCACCGAGTTAAATTTAAGACTTTTTAAGACCTTTTTAATACCACTTTACAAAAACAAAAACGCTCGACGCTGGCATTCATTTTCTATTTGTTATTCATGACGTTACGATATTTATTTGATCCTACGAAAGGACAAGAAAAAAATGTAAGACCTTTGTAAACGAAATTCAATACTTCTGGGGCGGCTGTGGCTCAGGAGGTGGAGCGGGTCGTCCGCTAATCAGAAGATCGGCGGTTCGATCCCAGGCTCCTCCAGTCCGCATGTCGAAGTGTCCTTGGGCAAGACACTAAACCCCAAATTGCTCCCGTAGCTTCGCCTTCGGTGTATGAATGCTTAGTTTCCCCTGATGTGCAGGTTGGCTGCCAGTCTGTGAATATGGGGTGACTGTGCATGTAGTGTAAAGCTTTGAGTGGTTGGAAAAGACTATATAAGTACATTCCATTTAAGGCCTTGTTTTGAGAATATTAAATTCAATGCTTTTTGAATAGTTGTACGACCCCGCGGGTACCCTGAATATATCTAACAACCTCTGCCTGTATGAACTCACCCAGCGTCTGTCCGGCCAGCACCCTGCTGTTCTCCCCGACCACGGCCCCCCTGGCGTGCCTCTCGCTGGCGTACTGGACGAAGGCGTAGCCCTTGTGCACGGAGCAGCCCAGCACCCGGCCATACTTGGAGAAGATGCTCTCCACGTCCGACTTCTTCACCACCGCCGTGTTCAGGTTGCCGATGAACACCCGCGAGTTGATGGACTTGGGGTCGGTCTTGTTGGTCACGTTGCTGGTCTGGACCTTCAGCGACATGCTGGACGGACGGACGGACGGACGGGTGGATCAGGACGGAGAGAGAAGGAAGGGGAGCTGCAGAGGAAAGAGAGAACCGGTGTTGGTCAAAGCTGTGTACAGCACTGGAATTAGACTCCATGATGCGTTTGACCTCAACGTCTAACGCCAAAGACCCCAGAGGTTCACGGAGGACGCATCGGGAGGTGACTCGGCTGGTATCTCATCAACGTAATCAATAGGCCTGTACTACCTGAACTGGAAGAAAGTTCCAGTCTGTAACTTCATCTAACGTGACGGACTTTCCAACCATGATGTCAACATCCATCTCATTCTACCCATAATCCCCTGGGGTCGTTTCCCGTAGTTGGCTGGATTACGTTGTCGCCGAGACGTGTTACGTGGTATTTGGTGTCACCAGAGTTGGAATGGCGTTGGCCAAGCGAACCGACTGAAGGAGGAGAAACGCTGCAGAGTTGGAATAAACCGATCAGAACATGTGGCCGTGAACGCACCCTTGATAATGCGGAATCACACAGTAGGAGACGAGGATACAGCGATGATGGAGAGAACAGAGAGATGGAGAGATCAACACAGTTCAACTAAAGATCTAAAACACAACAGAGAAGCAGCAGGATCAAAAACCAGATGCATTCTGGGCCAGATGCAATAGGCTGTGGCCTATTCCCTCCATCCACATCAATAATGAACACAAGCTGAGAAAACAAGGAGGAGGAGAAAAAATAAAGAAAGTGGAAAAGAAAGGAGGAGAGAGAAGAGGAAAAGAGAAAGGAGGGAGAAAAGAAGAGATGTAGAGGAGGGGGGATGAGGAATGGGGGAGAGAAGAGAGTAAGAGGGAGGAGAAAAGAAACAGGGGAAGGGAAGGGAGGGGAGGAGAGAGGGATGTGAGATTGGGGGAGAGAAAAAGAGAAATAACGAAAGAACAGAGGAGGAGAGAGGAAAGGAGACGAGCCAGAAGGAAGGGAGGAGAAAGGAGAAGGGGAGGAGAAGTTAGGGAGGGAGAAGAGAGAGGGAGTAAGGGAGGGAGTAGCAGCTGTGAAACAACAGACAGACACAACACACAACAGACAACACACAACACACACAACACACAACACACAACAGACAACACACAACACACAACAGACAACACACAACAGACACAACACACACAACACACAACACACAACAGACACAACACACAACAGACACAACACACAACAGACACAACACACAACACACAACACACAACAGACACAACACACAACAGACACAACACACAACACACAACAGACACAACACACAACAGACACAACACACAACACACAACACACAACAGACACAACACACAACAGACACAACACACAACACACAACACACAACACACAACAGACAACAGACACAACACACAACACACAACAGACACAACACACAACACACAACAGACACAACACACAACACACAACAGACACAACACACAACACACAACAGACACAACACACAACACACAACAGACACAACACACAACACACAACAGATGAGACTCGGTGAGTAAAGCAGCAGAACCATTAATATATAATAGATGAATTGAAAAAAACACAATGTCAAATAAAATATTAACAATAAATTGAAATATTTATAAACTGAAAATAAATGAGGAGATAAGACCCCCCCCCCCGACACACACACACACACACACACACATACACATACACGTGTGTATGTGTGTGTGTGAATGCATAAAGCCCTCAGAATCAAAGAGCAATGATCAACCGACAGGAGATAGACCAGAATGCAATGCAGTAGCAAGATAGACCAGAATGCAATGCAGTAGCAAGATAGACCAGAATGCAATGCAGTAGCAAGATAGACCAGAGGGGCGGGACAGCCACGCCACGGGTCACCGAGCACTATGAACGTGAGACGCGTCGACAACCTCCACAGTGGGGTGAGTTCATCCCGACACCCATGCTGCGTCTGACTCCATCAGCAGGTCACCAGACGTTCATTTCCTGTCCAGCAGAGCGACCAGCAGACTGAAGTTCACCGTCACCGTCAACAGCCAATCACGTTAGAGCGCCTCCTCGTTTACCGGCGTGATTTCATTTGAAAGACGACAGCAGGAAACGTCTCAAAAACGAGGCTCGGAGATGCAGAGCCTCTAGCCCCGCCCACAATCAGTGCAATGCAATGCTTATCCAGAGGGACAGTTGGTGCGTTCAAGTGCACCCCAGAACTCTGAGTACTGGGAGGAATCAGCTTAAAACACGGGTTGAAGTAACAGGCTTTCTCCCAGGTGGGTCGTGGTTCAGGTTCAGGTTCAGGTTCAGGTTCAGGTTCAGGTTCAGGTTCAGGTTCAGGTGAAGTTCATCACCTCGGTCCCGTTAACATCAAAGGAGGTTGTTCATCAGGGAGATACGTGGTTCTACCTTTCTATCCATTCACAGTATGAACAGCTTAATATCCTGACCTCAGTGAACTGTACTCAGGTCACTGGTAATATGTAGTGAATTCAGCTTCACCCCGTGTGAAAGAGGTCAGGGGTCATTTATCAGTTACATGAGGTCCCGACACAATAAAAGCCCCATTCTGTTACATATCCTATTATCCATGACTATAGGAACCCTGGATCTTACCATGGTGCGAGAATACATACATCTACACATTTAAGGTTAGAGAGTGGCAGACTGGGAGGAAGAGGAAGTGGAAGAGGAAGAGGAAGAGGAAGAGGAAGAGCGACGGCGGCAGCTTTGTGTCAGATTTGAGCTGCCGACATCAGAAGTACACGGCGCTTCCACAAAGTACCTCAAATACTATAATTCTGGAGTAATTCCATGAAGCTCAGCAGCACAATGGGAAGTTCGGTCAAAAGTGTGTGTGTGTGTGTGTGTGTGTGTGTGTGTGTGAGAGCCAATGTGCTTGGTGGAGATAACAAGACAGACCTGGACAAATACGGTACAACAACGAAGCCATTTGCCCTCCGAGAGAGAGAGAGAGAGAGAGAGAGAGAGAGAGAGAGAGAGAGAGAGAGAGACTAATTTACTGTCAGAAGGTGTGTGTGTGTATAATGTTGGATAGTGACCTTCAAGTAGTTGCTGGAAACTACTAATTACCCCCTCTCCACCCCCCCGCCAAACACACACACACACACACACACAGTTACCTCAGTAAGGAACGTTGGGCGAGTGAGGTGTGTTAAGGAGGAAGAGAGGCAGAAACACAAAGATGTAATAGTATGTAAAGAAATATTAAAGGAAGATTTTTGGAAATAAGTTCAAGTTGTAAGTTGAGTTTGACTCCAGCCTGCAGCGCCACCTGTAGGACACTGGCCTCAGACTGGACGTAGGGCCACAACATTCACCTCTCTCTCTCTCTCTCTCTCTCTCTCTCACACACACACACACACACACACACCTTCTCTCTCTCTGGTCCTTTGCTTGGTGCATAATTGAAGAGTCAGGCTGGAAGCCCCCGAGCTAGGCTAGAGGCTAGCTGGACACACACACACACACACACACACACACACACACACACACACACACACACACACACACACACACACACACACACACTCATACCATTGCACTTACATTACACATCCACAGATAAATGTATGAACTTAAACACACACACACACACTGGAAATACACCAACATGCACGCAGATATGAAGAAACACACACAGACTCAGGACAGCAGTGATTGGTCGATTCACGGGTCCAGTGAGTGAGTGAGTCGAATGAATCGGTTGAAGGAACTGAATCCAGATGGTCTCAAACTCTGACCCAACCGGATGATGATGTTAACGCCCCTATTATGTAAACGGTCTGCAGTTATATATTTACAGTATATGCCTCTCATTCACACATTCATACATTCACACATTCACACATTCACACATTCACACATTCACACATTCACAGAGTGATGGAGGACAGACAGAGTGATGGAGGACAGACAGACAGAGTGATGGAGGACAGACAGAGTGATGGAGGACAGACAGAGTGATGGAGGACAGACAGGACAGACAGAGTGATGGAGGACAGACAGAGTGATGGAAGACAGACAGAGTGATGGAGGACAGACAGAGTGATGGAAGACAGACAGAGTGATGGAGGACAGACAGAGTGATGGAGGACAGACAGACAGAGTGATGGAGGACAGACAGAGTGATGGAGGACAGACAGAGTGATGGAGGACAGACAGGACAGACAGAGTGATGGAGGACAGACAGAGTGATGGAAGACAGACAGAGTGATGGAGGACAGACAGAGTGATGGAAGACAGACAGAGTGATGGAGGACAGACAGAGTGATGGAGGACAGACAGACAGAGTGATGGAGGACAGACAGAGTGATGGAAGACAGACAGAGTGATGGAGGACAGACAGGACAGACAGAGTGATGGAAGACAGACAGAGTGATGGAAGACAGACAGAGTGATGGAGGACAGACAGACAGAGTGATGGAGGACAGACAGAGTGATGGAGGACAGACAGAGTGATGGAGGACAGACAGACAGAGTGATGGAGGACAGACAGAGTGATGGAGGACAGACAGAGTGATGGAGGACAGACAGACAGAGTGATGGAGGACAGAGAGTGATGGAGGACAGACAGAGTGATGGAGGACAGACAGACAGAGTGATGGAGGACAGACAGACAGAGTGATGGAGGTTTGAAATGAATCACAACAATGACACATTCTTTACTTTTCTCATGGTTCTGCTCAGTTCAGCATTTTACAATCACATGAATCAGATGAACCGATGCTGAATCGATTCACTACTACAGCCCAAGACAATCAACACAATCAATCTTCCCACCATTACAGTACAGACACACACACACACACACCATCCGTGTGTTTATGCCAGGTGAGAATGCCTATTCATTATAATGAAGGCTGACCAAACCATTATTCACCAAAGGGAAAGAGCAAGCCTCTAGACAGAGGACCAGTGTGTGTGTGTGTGTGTGTGTGTGCGTGTGTCTAGCCGCTAGCCATGCCCTCATCTTAAAGCAGGATCTGGTCTCTCCCCGAGGGTTGCCGGTTCGACTCCCTGCAGGCTCATCCAACCTTAGCTGACATTTAGTGCAAGCAGCAAAACGTGCCTTCAGGGTCCGGAGACAAGCAGAGAGAGAGAGAGAGAGGAGACAGCACAACCTATCGCCATGGTGACCATCTGTTACTATAGTGACAGGGTGTGGCTGGCATCTGTTTCTATAGCGACAGGCTGTAAACTGGTAGGCAGTGCAAGCAGAAAACGAATCCAAGCGCTATAAAAAAAAACGAATTCCACTTCAGTCAGAGTCATGAAACGTTCCTGCAACACATTTAGTTTTAGAGTCTGGCTGAACAGACTGGAGACGCTGATGTTGGAAAAGGAAAGTGGGTACAACAAGAAAGTAAATGAACACTTCATCAGAATGTGCCTAACATCTCTGATGACTGATGAAGAGGATCTGAGCTCCTTATTTCAAGATTTATTCCCCATTACAGGCGTTACGGCATCATTAAACATTTACATTTCCCTGAACCAGCACAAGTATCTGCCGGCGCAAAGTGAGACAAATTGACTTGTCATGCAACATTTACATTTCACACTGTAATGATTTATCTGACGCTCTGGTCCAACAGTAGAATAAGATTCACTTCCTGGATCACCAACCAGTCAGGAAGTCAAAAAGCCCTGATAATATTCACGTAGTGGAGTGATGATGTAAGAAATGAAACAATAAAATAAACCTTTATTTAACCGGGAAAGACTCGCTGAGTGGACGTACTTTGATCGGCCCACTTGCCCCTACAGATTAAGTTGCAGCCATAGCAGCCGGTTTAGCAACTGCCGACGGAGGCGATCTACCGGAGCAATTCAAAACTTTTTGTACCTATTTTGTGGTATAAACAACGAATATGTACAAATAGAGCCCAGGTTTAAAAATACCGGAATTACCCTTTAAGGTTAAAGGTTGCAGCATTGCTAGAGAGAGTTGATTGTATTACTGTGGATAAAACGTATCAATCTGATTTGTATAACATTGGATCATCGACATCAACGCCAGAAATATTCCCACGTGTCCTACTTGTAATGACCACTAGGGGGCAGCGTGAGCGGCCACCTGCTGGGATACGCAGTAAATGTAAATGTGAATGTGTAAATGTGTAAACAGTAAATGTGACACCAAGTGAATGTGGCATTACAGCCAGAGGAAGAAGAGGATGTGGGAGAGGGATGTGAGAGTCTCTACATCTTCATGTGAGCTGGACGGGTCTTTCTGACCCCGAATCGATTTTGATTCCACCCAGATTTGACTTTGACAACATTACAGCCTTTATTGATGATACCTGCGCTCCTTATTCTCTTTGGCTCGGTCCCAGTTGCCGATCTCATCAGGGCAACATTACCCGTCTCCATCGCCTCCACAGGTTTCCCATACATCATTGCCATGCAGGCCAGAGGCAGTAATAGAGACAGATCGTGTTCTTAGGCTGCATTAATGAACTGTTGTTCCTGGAACGGGGACAGCCGATGGACGGATCAATACCGCGTTGTTCTGCTGCAGACCTGCCATCCATCCACTAGCAGCTCAGGTAGGCAATTAATAACGCGGCAATTCAGTCAATCAACAATTAATTAAATAACTATCTAATCGATAGAACCCAGAGTGAATGTTTCCGCCTCCCTGATGAACTGACTGGATGTAACGGAGCTGGATCCAGTCCAGGTTTTCAGAAGACTCCAGATCTGACAGCTGCTTTCTGGATATTTTCCTTCCTAGAAAGAAACCAGCACCACTGTTGTAATCAGATTACAGATTACAGATTACTGACGTGGTAGAACGAGGTATTTTGTTCGGTTCTCAGTATTTTGTTATGATTACTAATATCAGGTGGTGTTCAAAACCATCTATTCTTTGTTTAATTTATGAGTTGTGTCTCCTAGTCATGTCTCCTAGTCGTATCACCTAGTTGTGTCACCTAGTCATTTCTCCTAGTCATTTCTCCTAGTCGTGTCACCTAGTCGTGTCTCCTAGTCATTTCTCCTAGTCGTGTCTCCTAGTCATTTCTCCTAGTCGTGTCACCTAGTCGTGTCTCCTAGTCATTTCTCCTAGTCGTGTCACCTAGTCGTGTCTCCTAGTCATTTCTCCTAGTCGTGTCACCTAGTCGTGTCTCCTAGTCATTTCTCCTAGTCATTTCTCCTAGTCGTGTCACCTAGTCGTGTCTCCTAGTTGCTTCTCTCTTCTCCCTCTTTTCCCACTCCTTTCCTCTTTCTTCCTCCCCTTTCTCCTCCTCTCCTCTCTTCCTCCGTCCCTCCCTTACCTTCTTCCACTCTACCCCTCTCTTCTGCCCTTACCACTTTTCTTTCCTCGTCTATCCTCCTTTTCTCATTCATCCTCCACCCTACTTCCCTTTCCTCCCTCCCTTCTAGCCTGACATCCTCTCCTCACTCCTTTTCTCCTCTCTTCCTCTCTTCCATTCTCATCTCCTCCACTCCTCTTCTTTCTCCACCCTCCCCATCTCTTCTCTTCTATTTCTGCTCATCTGTCCTCCCCTCTTTTCCATCCCTCCATCCTTTTCCACCCTCCTCTCTTCTCTTTCCTTCCCCCTCCCCACCACTCCATCATCCATCCTTCTTTCTCCTCCCTCTCTATCTTCTCTTCTACACCTCTATTCTCTCCTCTCCACTTTCCTCCTCCATCCCTCTCTTTCTTTCCCTTCCCTTTTTCTTCTTCTTCTACTCCCCCCCTCCCCCTCCTCCTCTCCATAATGGTGTTTCCTTCCTTTCTTGTTCTCCAGATGATGAACGACTGGTTGCTCCACTCATCCATCTACTGGGCAGCCTCATCTATCTATCCACCGCCTGCACACACACACACACACACACACACACACACACACACACACACACACACACACAGATACATCGGTCACACACAGAAGATTTCTAGTTTTATGTGAATGAAAGAGCCTAAATTCTTCTGTTTTCATTTTGGCCTGTGTGTGTGTGTGTGTGTGTGTGTGTGTGTGTGTGTGTGTGTGTGTGTGTGATGAATGTCTGGTTCGACCGTTCAGATCATCACATGACACCAGAGCATGACACAACACACACTCTTAAAGTGTAAAAAGAGGCTTTTATTTTGGAGGTGCTAGCCACACTTAGCTTAGCATTCAGCCTCGGAGGATTACGCAACATCCAAACATGTTGCTGAGAAAACGACCGGAAATGGAAATGGGATCCAAAAACACCATTCACCCAATCAAAACTCATTCTCCATTTTCTCTGTCTTTTGAAGCGCCGTCCTACACACACACACACACACACACACACACACACACACACACACACACACACACACACACACACACAACAAGAGCCGATACAGTATAAACCTGCTATGGGAACTTCAAGCAACCCTTGAATACTAATGAAAAACTAAAAGGACTGATTGGAACGCCTGATCAATCGAACACATTTATACACACACACACACACACACACACACACACACACACACACACACACACACACACTGCACGCCTGCAGCTCTCATATATAAACTCTCTTGGTATACATGCATACCTAGAATCTAATTAACCTAGCGTCAGCAAAATATGTTCAGGTCGCACACACACACACACACACACACACACACACACACACACACACACACACACACACACACCACTGTAAAGCTAAGTGAATTGTCATTGGCAGCCGATCTCGTCCCTGATAACCAATTAATTTGCAGTCTAATCGACAACCATAGCACACTGGTCTGGTCTGATCTGGTCTGGTCTGGACTGGTCTGATCTGGTCTGGTCTGATCTGGTCTGGTCTGGACTGTTTGAGTGTTCTTGTTGGGGTGAAACAAACTCAATGAAATCCGCCATGAGAACAAGGTCAACGACCTCGAACCATCTGAAGGAAGACCATCAGACCACTAATGAAACTACAACACAGCACAACAGTCATCAGAGTGAAGAAGAAAGGATATAAAAATAGGTTATTAAGGATAATGAAATCATTCCATCACTACTATTATTATTAT
Organism: Hoplostethus mediterraneus; assembly: GCA_034670385.1. NCBI lineage: Eukaryota > Metazoa > Chordata > Actinopteri > Trachichthyiformes > Trachichthyidae > Hoplostethus > Hoplostethus mediterraneus. The sequence goes on along the minus strand of JAXDDW010000279.1, from coordinate 159,308 downwards.
TATTATTATTATTATTATTATTAATAATGAACTGCCCTGCTCAAGGGCACTAAGGAGGTAGAGGCTCCTCAGTCATACCACTACCCCTCCACATGCTAGGAGCTGCTGTTGACTGGAGGAGATCAGTGTGACAATGAGAATGGAGTTAGCTTCTACAGGAGAGAGAGAGAGAGAGAGAGAGAGAGAGAGAGTGTGTGTGTGTGTTGTGTGTGTGTGTGTGTGTGTGTGTGTGTGCTTAATTAAGTGTGTATGTTTGATGCAGGTTGAATGCATGAAGGGAGACTTCTACAATGACTACCACCGTATCCAGTAATTCTCTCTATTACACACACACACACACACACACACACACACACACACACACACACACACACACACACACACACACACACACACACACACACACACACACACACCCTTGGCAGTCATTAAAATAGCAGTATTTGCATGTTACTTATAGTTCAGCTTCCTTGTCATCATCAGTCTGTCAGCCGGAGCGCCACACTGAGGCTGGATCTCTAATTAGACCCAAACAAACAAATGGAAGCAGACAAACAGGTGACGGGGCTGATGGGAGTTCGGGGCTGATGGGAGCTCGGGGCTGATGGGAGTTCGGGGCTGATGGGAGTTCGGGGCTGATGGGAGCTCGGGGCTCACGACGGCTCATCTTTAAAAAATTCACTTTTAAGAATACTTGCACATTGCTGCGTTTTATGCAGACAGAGGGAAACGTCATGTCAAAGAGAAAGAAGAAGAAAGGAAGTTCACACACACACACACACACACACACACACACACACACATGCGTTTCTAGTATCAGAAATAAAAACACACACAGTCACACACTTTTTAAACCTTGTCCTGTGTATTAATGAATGCTAAAGCTAGCTCAGGCTACTGACTGTTGTGAATAGTGCAGCTGACAACTAGGGGAAGACCTGGTGACAGCTGACAGGAAGTAGACCCCACCGGGGCGGCAATGGGCTAGCAACTCAACGCTGCAGTAGCCAAGGCTAGCTTGGTTACGCCCCACTTAGACACAACTATGAGAAACACACCCCTAGAGTCTGCGAGGGCGGGGGTGGAAGACGACTCGCTGATGGTTGACACGGCTATTGACTCTGGAATGGATTTGACTAGGAGGAGGGAAAACCTGTCAGTGGAAGCCGCTAGCTCAGAGGTACATGGGAAGAAGCTTCAGGTTTGTTTGTGTGGCTGGCAGAAGGTAACAACCTGAAAGGGCCTTAGAATGGGAGGAAGAGGTGCTTGGTATTTTTAAACCTGGGCTCTATATCCACAAAATTGCCTATTAGTTTTCTGGTTAAAAAAGGTCTATTTCTGTAGCGATCCTTTCAGTAATGTTGTCAGACACACGAATAACAATCTGATCCTGTCAGTGGCAAAATCAAGACTTTTAGTGGACGTACTTTAACCGGCCCACTTGCCCCTACAGATTATGTTGCAGCCATTGAGCCTGTTTCGTGACTGCCGACTGAGCCGATCTACCGGAGCAACTCTGAAACGTTTTGGACCTATTTTGCGGTATAAATGACGATTTTGTGGATATAGAGGCCAGGTTTAAAAATACCAGAATTCCCCTTTAAAGGAGAATTCTGGTATTTTTAAACCTGGCCTCTAAAAATGTGTCATTTATACCACAAAATAGCTACAAAAAGTCCAACATGGCTCATCTGGTTCAGCGTCTAGTAGCCCCATGTTAACAGTAGCTAAGTTAGCCTGCTGGCTAGTTAGCTAGCTAACGTATCTAGTAGAAGCTAGCATTAGCAGTGGCTAGTAGTCCCATGTTAACAGTAACTAGTTAGCTAGCTAGCAGTTAGTTCAGGTGAACTAGCTGACTCTTCTCCAGCTCCAACTCAGAGTGTTTTGGAGTAGAGACTAGGGCTAAAGACAAGACAGTTTACTGAGTCACAGTAACCTACATTTGGAGACAAATCTACCTGATCACACTGATCACTTTTACTGAGAACATTACTGGAGGATCTCCAGACACACCACAACAACCTGGTCCAGACAGTCTGCTGGTTCTACTGACACATTACTAACAGACTGATCCTGGATCAGATGGTTGGAGGGTGGAGGTCAAACTGTAACCCTATTGGATCATACTAGTCATCAGCCTTACTGAGCGCGCACACACACACACACACACACACACACACACACACTCCTTCCTCTTTCATTCTCTGTCGTGTGTTTCTGTGAACAGTGTGTGCACGAGCGTTTCTTTTAGTGTGTATGTGACCAACGTGTGTGTGTGTGTGTGTGATGTCTAGTGTATAGTAGCATTATGGTCTGCACTGCCAGCGCTTCTCCCCTGGGCTCTTTCTCTCGCTCTCTCTCTGCTTCTCTCTCTCTCTCTCTCTCTGCTTCTCTCTCTCTCTCTCTCTCTGCTTCTCTCTCTCTCTCTCTCTCTCTCTCTCTCTGCTTCTCTCTCTCTCTCTCTCTCTCTCTCTCTCTCTCGCTGCTTCTCTCTCTCTCTCTCTCTCTGCTTCTCTCTCTCTCTCTCTCTCTCTGCTTCTCTCTCTCTCTCTCTCTCTGCTTCTCTCTCTCTCTCTCTCTCTCTGCTTCTCTCTCTCTCTCTCTCTCTGCTTCTCTCTCTCTCTCTCTCCTCTCTCTCTCTCTCTCTCTCTCTCTCTCTCTCTCTCTCTCTCTCTCTGTCTCTCTGTCTGTCTCTCTCTCCCTCTCTCTCTCTCTCCCTCTCCCTCTCTCTCTCTGTCTCTCTCTCTCCCTCTCTCTCTCTCTCTGTCTCTCTCCATCTCTCTCTGTCTCTCTTTCTCTGTCTCTCCCTCTCTCTCTCTATCTCTGTCTCTCTCTCCCTCTCTCTGTCTCTCCCTCTCTCTCTGTCTCTCTCTCTCTCCCTCTCTCTCTCTCTCTCTCCCTCTCTCTGTCTCTCTGTCTGTCTCTCTCTCCCTCTCTCTCTCTCTCCCTCTCCCTCTCTCTCTCTGTCTCTCTCTCTCCCTCTCTCTCTCTCTCTGTCTCTCTCCATCTCTCTCTCTGTCTCTCTTTCTCTCTCTCCCTCTCTGTCTCTCTCTCTCTCTCTGTCTCTCTCCCTCTCTCTCTCTGTCTCTCTCTCTCCCTCTCTCCCTCTCTCTCTCTCTCTCTCTCTCTCTCTCTCTCTCTCTCTCTCTCTCTCTCTCTCTCTGTGCGTCTTGCATGCTGGGAGTTGGGTGTGTGAGTTGGGTGTGTGAGTGAGTACTGCCTGTTACAGGCCTTTCTATTGTTTTCTTTAACTTATGATCTAGTTGTTTGTTATCTTGGGTGTTTGTAGGGAGTTTTGTGGTTGGTGGTGTCGGGGTTTGGGTTGGGATGGCGTCTCGGGAGACGTCGTCCCTTTCCCTCCGCCATGGAGTACGGGTTCTCACCGATCAAGCTGTGACGGTGGAGGAAGTTCTCCTGGTCGTGGGTGACTTAGTTGGCCATGGGAATATAGCCTATGCGTCTAGAATGAATAAAGCGGTGGTTGTGTTTTTGAAGGAGGAACGCTTTGTTGCTCAGCTGGTGGAGAACGGAGTTTTCCTGAATGAAATGTTTGTACAGGTGTCACCGCTGGCTGTACCCTCCTCTAGGGTGACGATATCAGGGGTCCCCCCGTTCATCCCCAACGAGGCGCTGGAGCGCGAGCTGCAGCGCTTCGGCAAGTTAGCGAGCGCTTTTAAAACTGTTGGCTTGGGGTGTAGGGATGATAAACTGAAACATGTCCAGTCCTTCAGACGGCAGGTGTTTATGTTCTTAGCCTCCCCTTCCCTTGACGTGTCCTTCCGGATAAAGCATGACAGTGGGTTTTATATGGTGTATGCGAGCTCCGGCTCTATGAGATGTTTTGAGTGTGGAGATGTCGGACATAAACGCGTCGCCTGCCCTCACAGACAGCGACCGGAGGACAGGGAGGCTGGGGCCCAGCCACCGGAGACTGAGGTAGGAGAAGGAACAAGCGGACAGGGAGGAAATGAGACGGATACGGCAGCGGTGGTTGACAGCCAAGCTGCCGCTAGTGGCGACACCGGAGGAACTAGGGCTGTGACCGCAGACACACCGGGAGCGGAGACGACTGGGCTGCGTCAAGGTGACCAGACTAGCGGGGAGGAGGTGGAGGTTGAAAGGGAACAGGGTAGCGGAGAGGAGGTGGAGGTTGAAGGGGAGCAGGCGAGTGGAGAGGAGGTGGCTGAGGAGCTACCTGTTGTGGAGGGCCAGGGAAACGAGGAAGGAGAAGAAATGGAATATGATTCTGAATCTGACGGCGCATCAGTCACAGATTCACAACGGAGAAGTGATCTCTACACACTAGAGGAAATCAACTCGTTTTTAGATGAAACGTTTGGGAAATCAGTTAAGGTCAACGAGTACTTTCCAGACGCGGAGAAGTTCATGAAATCGGTATCTACCTTGCAGAAACTGGTTGGATTGGACCTGCTAGACGGGAAAAAACGGTATAGGTTAAGAAAGCATGTTACGACTTTAAGGAAGGGGCTGGTGGTAAAGGAAGGAAAAGGTGCAAAAAGACAGAAAACGAATAAATAATCAACAATGTTTATGTCTCACGTGGTGGTTTTTCTCATCTATCTGTTTTTTCTATCTGTTCTATCTCTAACCTCACTTTTCTCCATGCATAGCTTAAGGGTTGGGTCTTTAAACATGAATGGTGGGAGAGACAGGCAGAAGAGGGCTCTAGTTTCTGAACTATTCCAACAGAAGAAGCTAGATGTCATTTTTCTTCAAGAAACACACAGTGATACAACAAATGAGGTTGAGTGGGGTTTATGGTGGAAGGGTCAACACTTTCTTAGTCATGGGACCAATTTTAGTGCAGGAACAGCCATTCTCTTTTCACCTGGTTTAGGAATACATCTAATATCCACCACGGAGATAGTGAAAGGTAGGGCACAGGTAGTCAGGGCTGAGATAGAGGGAATTTGTTTTTGTTTCATTAATGTATACGCTTCAAATCAGGGCTCAGAACGGCTGGAAACTTTTAAGAAATTGAAAGAATCACTACAACAGTTTGGGCAAAGGGATTGTTTTGTTATAGGGGGGGACTGGAATTGCACAGTAGACTTTACACTGGATAGGACAAGTGAGGAACCGCATTTACAATCATCCACCTGTTTATCACAACTCATCACTCAATTAGGTTTAGTAGACGCATGGAGAGTTAGACATCCACAGGTTAGACAGTACACATGGGTTAGGGTAGCAGATAGCAGGGTCAGCGCAGTCAGGTTAGATAGGATCTACATATCACAAGTGTTTAGCAATAGGCTTCTAAATAGTTTCATTCACCCCGTTGGCTTCACCGATCATCACCTTGTCACTGTAGATTTACACCTCTCACCTAGCACAAAGTCTAGTTCCTACTGGCATTTTAATGTCAATTTGTTGCAGGACAGTATGTTTTGTGAAAATTTGGTTTTCTTTTGGGATCTATGGAGGAACAGGAAAGGGGAATTTGAATCCTTAAGCCAATGGTGGGAGGTAGGGAAAACTCAAATCCGTCTTTTCTGTCAGCAGTACACTGCTCATTCTACCACCAGGGTCAGGACAGCCATCCAGACTCTAGAGCAGGAGATCAGTGACATTGAGTGTAGTCTTTTAGCACACAATAACCCTGATGGTGACACATTACGAAGCAAAAGACATGAGCTGAGCATGTTTTTAAGTGAGAGGGTGAAGGGGGCTATGGTAAGGGCACGTTTTATTAATATTAAGGATATGGATGCACCGAGCTCCTTCTTTTTTAATTTGGAGAAGTCGGTGTCCCAGACCAAGCAGATGGCATGTCTTCGGCTTCCAGATGGAAGAGTGACCACGAACCCAACAGAAATGAGAAGGCACACAGTGTCCTTCTACACTGCCCTCTACAGAGCAGAGGACTGTGATGTAGAGTGTGCTGGTGAGCTTCTTCAGGGGCTGCCTCAGCTGGGAACTGATGAGCGCGCTACCTTGGACTCCGACATCACCCTGGAGGAGCTTACAACAGCAGTAGGACAGCTAGCATCTGGTCGAGCTCCGGGAATAGATGGGCTGCCTGCTGACTTCTACAAACATTTTTGGAGATGTTTTGGGGCTGACCTACTGGAGGTGCTGCAGGAATGCGCCCAGAGAGGCTCACTACCGACTTCCTGTCGGCGTGCAGCTCTCTCTCTTCTTCCCAAGAAAGGAGACCTTGCCTCACTTAAGAACTGGAGACCTGTAGCACTCTTATGCACAGACTATAAATTGATCTCTAAGGTCCTGGCCAATAGACTCAAAGACTACTTGGAGATACTAGTGCACAAGGACCAATCTTACTGTATTCCAGATAGGACCATTATGGACAATTTGTTTTTAATGAGAGACATTTTTGATGTATGCAAAATGTACAATTTCAATGTTGGTATTTTATCCCTTGATCAGGAGAAGGCTTTCGACCGTGTTGATCATGGGTATTTATTTTCTACTTTGAAGGCTTTTGGTTTTGGAGAGGGCTTTATGGCATGGTTGGGGCTGTTGTATAAGGAGGTATCTTGCATGGTAAAAGTGGGTGGGGGGTGGAGTTGTCCAATACCAATCGAGAGAGGAATCAGACAGGGCTGCCCAATTTCAGGGCAGCTATACTCTTTGGCAATAGAACCACTTCTAAATAGGCTTAGGAATAGGTTAAATGGGCTCTCCCTATCCGGGCTACCACAGAGTCCACCACTGGTAGTCTCAGCATATGCTGATGATGTAAATGTTTTTATCAAGGATCAACAGGATGTTCAAGGGGTAGTGGAGTCGCTGAGGATCTACGAGAAGGCCTCCTCTGCAAAAGTAAACTGGGAGAAGAGCGAGGCCTTGCAAGTAGGACAATGGCGTGAGGGGGCGGTTCCCAGCCTGCCCGGGGGTCTTAGCTGGGGGAGAGCAGGACTGAAAGTTTTGGGAGTATTTTTAGGGACAGAGGACTTTCAGAGGCAGAATTGGGGGGGTGTAGTGGAGAAGGTGTGTGCCAGACTGTCTAAATGGAGATGGTTGCTACCCCAGCTGTCATATAGGGGGAGAGCCCTGGTTGTCAATAACCTGGTCGCCTCGACTTTATGGCATCGCCTCATTGTACTACCTCCACCAGAGAACCTGATTCAGGAGATACAGAGGATCATTGTGGATTTCTTCTGGTCTGGCCAGCACTGGATAAGGGCGCCTGCACTGTACCTTCCGGTACAGGAGGGGGGACAAGGCCTCATTGACATCTCTTCCAGGATAGCAGCTTTCAGGATACAGACTGCACAGAGGCTGCTCTACACAGTTGGACTGAGCTGGCAAGATACAGCCCGACTGCTGCTGAGGAGGGCTGGACGCTTTGGATATGACAAACAACTGTTCCTGCTTCAGCCTGAGGCAGTGGATCTGGCTGGTTTGACACCTTTCTACCGCTCAGTCCTGGAATCATGGCAGGTTTTCAAGGTCCACCGGAGGCCCGACATGACACCGGGGATGTGGCTGTTTGAGGAGCCATTGTTCGGTAATGCTTTTATAAACACTCAGGTCCTGTCTTCTACCAGCCTGCGGTCCAGCCTGCGTGAGGCGGGTTGCGTCAAACTGGGACACCTGATGAAGACATCTGTCGGAAGGCTTGGGCAGACGACAGGCATCAGATCCTGCAGACTATTGGAGAGGTTGGTGGAGGAGGTCGGGGCGTCCCTGCCAGGGCCCCTCAGAACATTTGCTGAGGATCGTACTTTGTCTGACCAGTGGGACGATGAATGTTTGTACGTCTTTCCCCCTCTGACCGTTTCTCCTGCTTTTGGGGAGTGGCAGGAGGAGGAGGGGTGCCTTCTGTCTTTTAAAACTCCAGAGCTGGGGGAGTGTGAGACTGTAGGGAAGAAAGCGGCTTATTACACCTGCATTAAGGTGTCTCATTTACGGTCTCTGGCAGGAATGGAGGTGTCGAGGTGGACTGGGTTCTTTGGTCCAGACTCTTCCCCGAAAGGCTGCTGGCGGTCTCTGTACAAGGCACCCATTGAGAAACGGACAGGTGACCTCCAGTGGAGGATTGTACATGGGGCTATAGCTACAAACAGATATCTGGTGCACCTGGATCCTGGTATAGGGGAGGGCTGTCCTTTCTGCTTAGAGAGGGAGTCCCTACAACATCTCTTTATAGAGTGTCCCAGACTCCAGGGGTTATTCAGGGTGTTAGGGGAGTTGTTTCAGGGTTTGGGGGAGGTGTTTTCTTTTGAACTTTTCATTTATGGTCCACGGTATTCGGCTATGAGGAAGTCTATACATGTACTAATCAATGTGTTATCAGGGGTGGCTAAGCTCTCTATATGGAAGACCAGAAAGAACCGCATCAAGGGTCAGAGGTCAGTGGACCCGGCTCTTATGATGGCTGGACTGCTGGCGGCCCGTCTCAGGGTGGAGTTTGCCTACTACAAACTGACGGGCAACATAGATCAGTTTGTGCGCACTTGGGGTGTCGGAGAGGTGTTGGCCTCTGTCCAGGAGGAGTCACTGGTGCTTCATTTTTGAAGCATTTTCTGTTGTATAGTTTGTGACACAGGAGAATTGAGTTGTATATGAACGGATGTAAATAAAAGTATTTTTTTAAATTCAAATTCTCTCTGCTCTCTCTCTCTCTCTCTCTCTCTGCTTCTCTCTCTCGCTCTCTCTCTGCTTCTCTTTCTCTCGCTCTCTCTCTGCTTCTCTCTCTCTCTCTCTGCTTCTCTCTCTCTCTCTGCTTCTCTCTCTCTCTCTCTCTGCTTCTCTTTCTCTCGCTCTCTCTCTGCTTCTCTCTCTCTCTCTCTCTGCTTCTCTCTCTCTCTCTCTCTGCTTCTCTCTCTCTCTCTCTCTGCTTCTCTTTCTCTCGCTCTCTCTCTGCTTCTCTCTCTCTTTCTCTCTGCTTCTCTCTCTCTCTCTCTCTGCTTCTCTTTCTCTCTCTCTCTCTGCTTCTCTCTCTCTCTCTCTCTGCTTCTCTCTCTCTCTCTCTCTGCTTCTCTTTCTCTCTCTCTCTCTGCTTCTCTCTCTCTCTGCTTCTCTCTCTCTCTCTCTCAGTAGTTGAGCGGCAGGCTGGTGTTTCATGGTTGGTTGGTTTACATAGCCTCATATTAAGTTGTTTGTCTTTTCACATTTAATCTCTCTAATATTCTCTCTCTCTCTCTGTATGTGTGTGTGTGTGTGTGTGTGTGTGTGTGTGTGTGTGTGTGTGTGTGTGTGTTGTTAAGACTTTAATACCTCAGCACTTAATTAAACTGGACCTGTGTGTGTATTATATTGTATGTGAGTAGTCTGTGAAGATTACATGAGTGTGTTTGTGTATTTATCTCTTTAGCATTTGTAGTGATAAAATACACACCTGTCTCCCAGGACCAACCATCCTTTTGCTGACCACACACACACACACACACACACACACACACACACACACACACACACACACACACACACACACACACACACACACACACACACACATACATGTGGACACATTCAAGTCTAAGCTTGGAGGCTCATATTTACGTTCACTCCCATGTGACATCTCCTCTGATGGATTTCTCCTGTATGATTGTTGGTCGTCGGTCTAGAAAAAGAAGCTCTTGCTCCTTGATTCTGATTGGCTGACACCAAAACCTGCCGGTGACCGTTGATGTTTTAGATCAGGAAACATTTTGATGTCAGACTGGAAACATCTCAACGTGACGTCGCCTCGTCTACGACTGGAGGAAGAACAACCAGACAACTAGATGAAGGAACACGACGACACCAGTAGTGTGTTCAAGTGTTCAAGTGTTCATGGTGGATTTGAAATGTTTTTGCTTTACAAGTTATTGAAGGTGGAAAAACAAAAACCCAGAGAACATCCAATACCAAGCTGACTTCATTCCAGTCACAGCTAACTGGAACAAGTTCATGTCTGTTCTCTGGGGCATTCTGGGAAATGTAGGAAGTCACTAACTGAAGTAGAAGTGGGTTGAGGGAGAGTGGGAACGACACAAAAGTAAATGACTTCAAAATCACTTCATCACAAAATAACTGATGATACAGAACAGAGGATCTGAGGGGGACTTTCCACACACACACACACACACACACACACATACACACACACACACACACACACACTCCCTTTGATGCTGCCTACCTACAGTATTTCACAACACACATACACAAACACACTGTCTACCTACAGTAATTCACTACAAGGACAGGCACAAACTGAGAGCAGCTGAAATACAGCTATAGACACACACACACACACACACACACACACACACACACACACACACCTTGCTGTCTACGGTATTTCACTACAAGGTCAGTGCAGTGAAAACAAGACAACTAAGAGTCAGCAACTGCTGTACAGCATAGAGACGGGGGTGTATTTCACACACACACACACACACACACACACACACACGCACACACAAAGACACACACACACAAACACCAACAACAGTCAAAAGCTAAAATACAGCTTAGGGATCATTGTGTATTTCACTGAGGGACACAAAAAAACCTCTAATACACACACACACACATACATGGACGGACACACACACACACACACACACACACACATAACCAATATATAACCAATACATAACCAATACACAACCAATATATAACCAATACATAACAAATACACAACCAATACATAACCAATACACAACCAATATATAACCAATACATAACAAATACACAACCAATACATAACCAATACACAACCAATATATAACCAATACATAACCAATACACAACCAATACATAACCAATACACAACCAATATATAACCAATACATAACCAATACACAACCAATACATAACCAATACACAACCAATACACAACCAATACATAACCAATACACAACCAATACACAACCAATACATAACCAATACACAACCAATACACAACCAATATATAACCAATATATAACCAATACACAACCAATACCATGTGTGTTTGATAGCCTACCATGTTAAAGCCTGATGCCTGAGCCACAGCAGCCTCAGCATCACTTCCTGTTCAGAGTCTCACTAATTTCCCTGCCAACTAAACTTCCATTACTGTCTGTATGATGCGTTCAGAGTCGCTGGTAGAAGCCGGCGCTCTGGCTGCAGAAGAGAAGGATTCGTTTTGTGGTCAGAATTCATCCCAACAACCTTGTTTACTTCCACGACGATGACAACAACAACAACAACCACAAGAGTTTATTCAAGCGTGGATCAATGGATGTGATGACAAAAGGGGAAGAGGGAGAAGGAGTGTGTGTGTCGTTGTGAGTATGTTGCCATGAAACGCACTGAACCGAGAACATCAAGTGATGCAGTCGGAATAAATAGCGCACGCACACACACACACACACACACACACACACACACACACACACACACACACACACACACACACACACACACACATACACACACACCTGATTCCACAGTGCTGGCCACGTCATTCTAAGATGTTGAGAAACCGAGACTGAAAATGGGTTTTGAAGTTTTGAACAGAGTTCCAGTCATCCATCTACTCATCCCCCATCCCTCCATCTACTCATCCCCCATCCCTCCATCTACTCATCCCCCATCCCTCCATCTACTCATCCCCCATCCCTCCATCTACTCATCCCCCATCCCTCCATCTACTCATCCCCATCCCTCCATCTACTCATCCCCCATCCCTCCATCTACTCATCCCCATCCCTCCATCTACTCACCCCATCCCTCCATCTACTCATCCCCATCCCTCCATCTACTCATCCCCCATCCCTCCATCTACTCATCCCCCATCCACTCATCCCCCATCCCTCCATCTACGCATCTCCATCCCGCCATCTACTCATCCCTCCATCTACTCATCCCCCATCCCTCCATCTACTCATCCCCCATCTACTCATCCCCCATCCCCCCATCTACTCATCCCCATCCCTCCATCTACTCATCCCTCATCCCTCCATCTACTCATCCCTCCATCTACTCATCCCCCATCCCTCCATCTACTCATCCCCATCCCTCCATCTACTCATCCCCCATCCCTCCATCTACTCATCCCTCCATCTACTCATCCCCCGTCCCTCCATCTACTCACCCCATCCCTCCATCTACTCATCCCCCATCCCTCCATCTACTCATCCCCCATCCACTCATCCCCCATCCCTCCATCTACTCACCCCATCCCTCCATCTACTCATCCCTCCATCTACTCACCCCATCCCTCCATCTACTCATCCCCCATTCCCCATCTACCCATCCCCCATCTACTCATCCCCCATCCCTCCATCTACTCATCCCCCATCCCCCCATCTACTCATTCCCTATCTACCCATCCCCCATCTACTCATCCCCCATTCCTCCATCTACTCATCCCCCATCCCCATTCCCTATCTACCCATCCCCCATCTACTCATCCCCCATTCCTCCATCTACTCATCCCCCATCCCCTCCATCTACCCATCCCCCAATCTACTCATCCCCCATCCCTCTATCTACTCATCCCCCATCCCTCCATCTACTCATCCCCCATCCCTCCATCTACTCATCCCCCATCCCTCCATCTACTCATCCCCCATCCCCCCATCTACTCATTCCCCATCTACCCATCCCCCATCTACTCATCCCCCATCCCTCCATCTACTCATCCCCCATCCCCCCATCTACTCATTCCCTATCTACCCATCCCCATCTACTCATCCCCCATCCCTCTATCTACTCATCCCCCATCCCTCCATCTACTCATCCCCCCCATCTACTCATTCCCCATCTACCCATCCCCCATCTACTCATCCCCCATCCCTCCATCTACTCATCCCCCATCCCCCCATCTACTCATCCCCCATCTACCCATCCCCCATCTACTCATCCCCCCATAGCAGTTGACCAACGAGCTGATTCCCAAAACATTGGCGTGGTCCTTTAAGTTTCTATCTCAGACGTCATGGTATGAAGCATGTTTACCATCTCACCAAGACAAAGCTTGTTCGTAACAACGCCTCGGAGCAGACGGTTTGTTTCCCGTCGCTCCCGCAGGATGCTGACGCCCACTCTGAACCTCGCTGCATTTAGTTTAGTACTTGGCCGGGGAAACATTAAAGCGAAGTGATAAAAAAAAGACTAATTTGTTGAGGTGAGATTAAACAAAAGGGATAATAAACCATGTTCTCTGAAAAAAAGAAAGAAAACAAGCTCAGACATGTTTGGATAACATACTTTCAGATGATTAGAAACTGATTGATAATTGATATATAAATCATTTATCTAACATCTGACTCTGTAGGGGAAGTCCTCTGGTACCCACGGCCCAGTTCAGCCTCTTCCCAGCCTGACAGAGGTCATCCAAGGACACGACACCTGGCTAGTTAGCGCCTCGGTACAGCAGCTCGGCTCCTCGGGGCCTTTTCAAAGTTCACTGTGTGACATGAACGTTATCTGGGATGTGACCTCGCTCTCTCTCTGCTGCCTCACCTCGACCCGACGGAGCGAAAAGGCTGAAGAGACACAAAAGCATCAAATATCAACGGGCCGAGCTTCTGCAGGTACAACGGCAGGTTGTAGTTTCTGACTACGGCCGCCATGTTGCTGCCACTTCGCCAGAACTACAGACTGAATTGGTCAGGTTTGTCTGAAGGGTTTGAGGTAAAGCTCTTCTGCTTGATGCCCAGAGAGTCAGAAAACCTTCAAGCCTCCTGTTGTTTCATTCTCATGTTTTCACGCTGCTCTGCCCTACACAGGAAAACAGCTGGAACTACTTTTTAACAGTTTATTTTCAATTTTCCTTTAGAATACAAAACCAAACAGATGAACCGTCCCAGTTCAGCGGCAACAGCTGTCGTATACGTATATACAGTATATATGTGTATATATGTATACATATAGTAATAACAATAAAATACAATTATGAAAATATGAGACACCCAGCTGCATTATAGAGCCCACAATACAGCCCCCCCCCCCCCCCTCTCTCTCTCTCTGCTGATTTTTGCCTCCAAGGACAAATGTTTCATCATCGCCCTTCTCCAGATGAGTGTGCTTCATCATAGGTTTTATTTGACTTCCTGTTGAACCAGCAGCAGGATGAGGAGGGTTAACGGTCATGTGGAAATAGATGAAAAGGCTTCCAGAGAATTAAGACTTCCCATTAACTTTACTTAATGTTCTCAACGCCCGGCTCTGCTGCCAATACTACAACTACACATTACACCACAATTCACAAGCGGTGAGGGGGAGAGTGGGTGGGGGGGTGCGTGACCCCTTGACTTCCGTGTGATGCATTCTGGGTATTGCGATGAGGTGAAAAGGTAAGGGACGAGAAAAAAACGTCCGGAAAGGGAAATTTAGTATTGAAGTGTGTGAGAAAGAATGAGTGTGTGTGTGTGTGTGTTTGCACTTTTTAAAATCAATCAATAATGATCCCTTGGGGCAAATGGGGTATGAAATGTATGAATGTGAAATATGAAAACAATACAGGGTCGAACATAACGAGACAAGGAAAAGCAGAAATCTACAATATGAAGAATAAACAAATTAAAATACACAGAGTGAGAAATGACATTATTATATATTATATATAATATATAAAAAATATAAAATAAATGCTTGTATTCTACATTATTATTATTATGAACACATAGATAGATATAGATAGATAAATAGATATAGATCAGATATGCAGAGACGTGAAAGTGCATGTGACTCTGCTGCTCTTTGCTGTATATGAGATTTGTGCTGTTTTATTCTGCAAACCGACTGAATCATCAAGTTGGATTGTGGAGGAGGAGGAGGAGGGGGAGGAGGAGGAGGAGGGGGAGGAGGAGGAGGAGGAGGAGGAGGAGTGATGGATTGGCTGATGGCTGAACAGGGAACACACACCTTCTCCCTGAAACCCTTATCGCTTCCTCCCGCACTTTATCAAAAACTGCAACTGACAACCTTTCTGTAATCGCAGGGATCACACACACACGCACACACACACACGCACACACACACACGCACACACGCACAATCGGAGGGAGATGAAAGCTACCTGTGTAATTATCTTCCCATTACTGTCGACCATCCTAGAACAATGACTGGCTGACAGAGATCGAGTGTGTGTGAGCTTGCATCTGTGTGTGTACAGTGTGTAGTTAAATAGCAGAGGTAAACAGCAGCAGGAGAGAGTGTGTGTGTGTGTGTGTGTGTGTGTGTGTATGCTTTTGACTGATTTTCTACATCCTGCAGAAACCTCATGACTCCAATTTAGCAGTGTATTCACTCTGGCCCGCCGTCTGCAGGGAACGGTTCAGAAACATCCGATCAAGCTAAGTGTGTAAATCACTTCTTGTGTGTTTCCTGGCAACACACACACACACACACACAGACACACACACACACAGCATTACATTGCAGTCATTTAGCAGACGCTTTTATCCAAAGCAACTCACAAAGGTGATAGTAAACACTATGTGGGGATCGAACCCACGACTCTGAGATGGAGAGTCTCGCTCTACCAACTGAGCTGTCTGGGCCAGACGAGGAACCGCTGGCTCCACCCACTGAGGTTTAACTCAACCAATGAGATTATTTCTGCCTCAGAGAAATATTTGTATGAATAAAACTCTGATGAGCACAGAGGAGGTTCAGCGTCTTGTCAAGGATACATGGGTGTTGTTGGGATCAAACCTGTGACCTTCCAGGTGATTTCAGGTCTGTGTAACCACTGGGCCACCCTGCCACGGCCCTTCAACCCCAGCATCCATTCCTCAGTCACGATAAAAAACTGCTGGTGTCACTTATGATTTATCCTAAATATGATTGGACGAACCAGGTCCTCTCTATTGGCCCTCTGTAGCACCACTCATGAGATGTGAACAGCTCCACGGTGCTTCAGCGGGACCAGAGTCTCCATAATGGACGTTGAAGTGGCTCGGGAGTAGATCTGTTAGTAGTGATCTACTGCTCTCATTCAGATGGAGCTAAACACCAAGTACTGAGGCAGAGCGTTGAAGCTGGTCTGTTGAAGTCTAAAACAAGCAATGGACCATAATGTACAAAAGGAAAATACAATAAAATAAAATAAATGGTGAGTAGAGTCAACATCACTAAATGACCAATCAGAAGGCAGCTGCCTAATATGCACGTCTGTCAATCTCCAGCTGTTTTCTTACTTTCTATGAAGCACAGATCGGCAGATCAATAGATAGAGTGATTGATCGATGGGTAGATACCGCTCAAGTGCCGTCTTCTCCATTTTTCAGTTTGTCACCGTTCCCAAACACCACCGACCTCCCGGCAGCTTAATGGGACGTGACGGCACAAAAATATTCCAGTTTCAGCTGAGCTCCTGAACGCCACCCAGGCAGAGACGAGCTGTCAGGCAGGCAGCAGTGTGAGGGCGGCGGCCTGCGAACTCAACACACTGACACCGACAACAGCAAGGCAGGCACAGCTCGTTAAGGAAGCTCGTTAAAAAGACCTCGTTAACGGGAAATTCCACCCAAAAGCTCAACTGACTTCCTCATGGATCCAGGGAGGAATTTGGTTTGCCATCAGCAAAGATGAAAACCGCAATACATGATACACACGGTAATACTTCCAATACATGTAACATGATACATAGTAACACTTCCAATACATGTAACATGATACATAGTAACACTTCCAATACATGTAACATGATACACAGTAACACTTCCAATACATGTAACATGATACACAGTAACACTTCCAATACATGTAACATGATACACAGTAACACTTCCAATACATGTAACATGATACACAGTAACAGTTCCAATACATGTAACATGATACACAGTAACACTTCCAATACATGTAACATGATACACAGTAACACTTCCAATACATGTAACATGATACACAGTAACACTTCCAATACATGTAACATGATACACAGTAACACTTCCAATACATGTAACATGATACACAGTAACACTTCCAATACATGTAACATGATACACAGTAACACTTCCAATACATGTAACATGATACACAGTAACACTTCCAATACATGTAACATGATACACAGTAACAGTTCTGTGTAACAATAGAAAATCCATCTGCTGAAGGTTCAGGAGTTGAATCTTCTCACCGTGTACTTACATACCGGCTACTTAGCTCTCATTTGTTACCAAGCACGTCTATCATGCATGATCATCCTATGCTCTGGTGCTGTGACCTTTGACCTCCTCAGTACCTGCTTGTAACCACTAGGATCACTTCCCCCCCGCCGTGCGACAGGCAGCAGATTACTACGTTAACACAGTAATATCTATGCTCTCTATTGATTTGCCTCGTAACCTTGGTGACCAGGAGCTGAGGCTCATTCTGCTGGTGCACGCCTCGTGATCAGTGGATGTAAATGATGTAGGATGACTGACACAACACACAGTCTGGTACAGTAGCTTTGTTTACTTTATAGAGTTTTCTAGAAGTTTGATTTGTAGTATTAGTAAATGCTAAATGTTTAATATTATAAATAACATTTTGAATCATTAAATAACTAACTAAATAAATTATTAATAGTTAAAAAATATGCAGTTTTGTTTTTCACTATTCTTCTTCTTCTTATTATTATTATTATTATCATTACTATTATTATTAAGAATTATACACCTTCTTTTGAAACACCCGGTAGAAGACGGTCTGGCCGTTCTTTACTGTATAGGGACAGTAAAAAGTAAAAAGTCAGCAAGACACACACACACACACACACACACACACACACCTTTTTAAAACTCCAACAATCCAAAAGATTTTTTTACATTTTTCCATATCCATATCAAGGCCAAAAATCTACACAGTACCAAACGGCACACTTATTCAATACCCAGCCTTACACACACACACACACACACACACACACACAAACACAAACACATACGCACACAAACACACACTTGTGATAAACTGGAGCTGGCAGTAATCAGATGCATCCATAAAGGTCGAGGCAGTCCCGTTCCCATAGGGAGTCTTTCTCAGGGCCTAAACACATTACAGGATTAAACCCAATAACCTCATTCACACATATGAGTGACCAAATAACCACACATACATATTTATACCATCTATCCCATTATTATGACCCCACCTTCACTTGTATTCCTTATTCATTGTTCAAAACTCAACAGCAGCTTGTGTCACTTTGACCTCCAGCTACAATACAAGTAGTCTTGGTGACATTAATACAGAGATAAAGTATAGTTACATACTGATACATATGGAGCCCATAGACAGTAACTATACATGTCATCTATATAGTCAGTAACTATACATCATCTATATAGACAGTAACTATACATGTCTGTAGATCCTCCAGTAACGTTCTCAGTAAAAGTGATCAGTGTGATCAGGTAGATTTGTCTCCAAATGTAGGTTACTGTGACTCAGTAAACTGTCTTGTCTTTAGCCCTAGTCTCTACTCCAAAACACTCTGAGTTGGAGCTGGAGAAGAGTCAGCTAGTTCACCTGAACTAACTGGTAGCTAGCTAACTAGTTACTGTTAACATGGGACTACTAGCCACTGCTAACGCTAGGACCTTGCATAACACCTCACACATTTAACAGTTAAACAATTTAAGGATGCTTAGTGCAATGTACCGCAACTATACTGCCAGCAGACGGATGTGCTTAACACTCCTTCAGCAGGCAGGCTAACGCAGCAGCCAGCAGGAGGCAGTGCTGCTGGTTCTATATGAACAATGACAAAAGTCTTGCTAGCGGCATCGCTGGCGCTAGCTGAGCTGAATTCGAGGGGGGAAGCAGATGTCTCTGCAGGAACCATGTCGCCTCTTCAGGGGAGTATGTAGCTCGGCCTGCCTGTGTACTTTATAGCGTCATGTTTAGCAGAGTGCATGTTTAGCAGAGTGCATGTCTAGCAGAGTGCATGTTTAGCAGAGTGCATGTCTAGCAGAGTGCATGTTTAGCAGAGTGCATGTCTAGCAGAGTGCATGTCTAGCAGAGTGCATGTTTAGCAGAGTGCATGTTTAGCAGAGTGCATGTCTAGCAGAGTGCATGTTTAGCAGAGTGCATGTTTAGCAGAGTGCATGTCTAGCAGAGTGCATGTCTAGCAGAGTGCATGTCTAGCAGAGTGCATGTCTAGCAGAGTGCATGTTTAGCAGAGTGCATGTCTAGCAGAGTGCATGTCTAGCAGAGTGCATGTTTAGCAGAGTGCATGTCTAGCAGAGTGCATGTTTAGCAGAGTGCATGTCTAGCAGAGTGCATGTCTAGCAGAGTGCATGTTTAGCAGAGTGCATGTCTAGCAGAGTGCATGTCTAGCAGAGTGCATGTTTAGCAGAGTGCATGCGTCTTGTTAAGGAGTCCGTCTCTTTCCGAAGTGTCGCCAAACATTTGATCTGTAGGAGTTCGGTGAGGCGTGTATGTTGATCTCTAATGTGACAGCAGGTGGAGGTGATGGAGCTCGCAGTTTAGGGACGAGGAATCAATCTAAATATAAAACTAATGCTCACATTTCTAAATAATAAGGGCCCCTACTAATAATTAGATAGAAATAAATCGGATTTCACCGATGCAGAAACAAACATCACAAATTTTATCCAGTGAACACTTTTTTTAATCGGGGCAATCGCAACGTGAACCTTTATGCAGGTGCACCGTTGTGAATCGGTGAGTCTTACCTTCCCTACTGTATATATATAGATATATATTAGAGAGAATACGAGAGAGAGTTCTCCAATATAATTCTTATGAAACTCACGTAGCTTCCATATTCAAACCTCAGCTTCTCTCCATATTCATGATGCTCTGTGGTCTCTCCCCTACAGCTGTTTTCACACTCCACAACACTTCAGCATCCCACTGCCAACCTTCTCCCCTGCAGCGCTTTATAAGGGGATTAAATACATAAGTGGCTTGGTTCTGCTGAAAGGTCAAACCGGAGCAGCGAGCGCTCAGTTTGTTGGTTTTCTGATGTACGAGGTATTCTGTTCTGTCCAAGAAATACTCTGACCAGGTCAATCAAGCTATAATCTCTTATTGATTATGCCTCTAAAACCCACTTCCGTCATGAAGGGGGAGGGGGGGGGGGGGTTAGGCAGGCTGAAAAAGGATTTGCAACTCAACATTAGGAAGTAATTAGAACGAAGACGACATTTTAATGGGGGAATTGAGTCATTCAGCAGCAAAGAGCGAGAGGATTCACCGAAGACACACAGGAGGAAATCTGATCTGAACAAGAATATAGCAAACTGCAGTTTAGAAACATGACACTGACAATTCCAGCATCTTATTGAGGAAATATTTACAACATGAAATATTAAAAATATGCCAAAACAAATAAAGTTGGTTTCAAAATATAAATTTTGATGTACATTATTCTAGAAGTATAATTTGTAGTACTTGAATGTTTAATATGATCATTTAATTGAATGTGTAATTATTTTGTTGAAAAGTTAAAAATGTCTATCGTCTAACGTCAGAAGAGAGACCTTTCAGTATCCAGAGTTGGTTTCACCTGTCACTCATCAGGAAGGGGAGGTGGCCAGCCGGCCTTGCACCCTGCAGCTCTTCATAAGGGGATGAAGGTGTCGAACCGAGGAACTCAACACTCAGATCCATGACGTTCAGGTGGAGTGGTCTCTCTGCTGTTTCTATGGGAGCTTGTGTCGAAGCACCTCTGTCCTCCCCTCGCCTCCTCGCCTCCTCTCCTCCAGCTCTCAGTAACAAGATTAGATTAGCGGTCTGGCTCTGCTGAAAGGTCACAGCGGCGAGCAAAAGGCTCCATTTGATTCCAGTCGAGTCAAATGTATTTCTAATGTGCTTTTAACACAACAGGGTTTGTCACAGGGCTTCACAGAGCAGCGAGTGGCGTGGACAGAGAGACAGGAGAATGATGGCTGCGATTTTGAAGTATGTGAAGCTGTGTGTGTGTGTGTGTGTGTGTGTGTGTGTGTCTGTGTCTGTGTGCTGCAAAAGAGATAATAAAAACTAAAAAAGCCCAATACACCTGGGTAGATGGTAGTTTTAGTTAGAACCCCTTTAAGGCGGGGCTTCTCTCATAAATAATCTGATTGGTTGGGTTAGACCTCAGTGGGCGGGTTCCATAATAATAATAATAATAATAATAATAATAATAATAATAATAAAGAGCTGAACTGGGAGTGAGAGATATTTTGAAATTTTGAAGGACTTCACTACCCAGAAATCATTTGTTTTTTGAGTGTACTGTATTTGAGTACAGCGGAGGACGGCTCACTCTGGTTCCCAGGAAGAGAAACGGCAGTAACAACTTCTTGTGTGTTTTAAAAGGTAAAAGGTCACGACTGGTGTTTCGATTTCGTGTCAGCAGAAATTACACCTGGAGATGCTTTCATGTGACATACGGTCCGCTTCCGTCCAGACAGGAGACAAAGAAGACGTTTTATTTCCCAGCTTCAGACAGACTATTACATGTTACGTACGGACAGACAGACAGCAGTTTACATGAAGTCTGTTAAGTCCTGCATGACTACAACACACACACACACACACACACACATTTAAAACACGCGATCCAGCATGAAACACACAAGTTGATTGAAGTGGAAACGAGAGGATTTTAAAAGCTGTGATCAGAGTTGTGACAAGTACAATCACACAGGCAGCAATATCACACGTGTGTTCAGTGTGTGTTGTCATGTGTTCAGTGTGTTGTCACGTGTGTTTAGTGTGTTGTCGCGCGTGTTCAGTTTGTGTTGTGGCGCATGTTCAGTGTGTGTTGTGGCGCATGTTCAGTGTGTGTTGTCGCGTGTGTTCAGTGTGTGTTGTCGCGTGTGTTCAGTGTGTGTTGTTGCGCGTGTTCAGTGTGTGTTGTCGCGCATGTTCAGTGTGTGTTGTGGCGCATGTTCAGTGTGTGTTGTGGCGCATGTTCAGTTTGTGTTGTGGCGCATGTTCAGTGTGTGTTGTGGCGCATGTTCAGTGTGTGTTGTTGCGCGTGTTCAGTGTGTGTTGTCGCGCATGTTCAGTGTGTGTTGTGGCGCATGTTCAGTGTGTGTTGTGGCGCATGTTCAGTTTGTGTTGTGGCGCATGTTCAGTGTGTGTTGTCGCGTGTGTTCAGTGTGTGTTGTCGCGTGTGTTCAGTGTGTGTTGTCGCGCGTGTTCAGTGTGTGTTGTCATGTGTTCAGTGTGTGTTGTCATGTGTTCAGTGTGTGTTGTCATATGTTCAGTGTGTGTTGTCGCGCGTGTGTTCAGTGTGTGTTGTCAGTGGTGTTCAGTGTGTGTTGTCGTGCGTGTTCAGTGTGTGTTGTCATGCTGTTCAGTGTGTGTTGTCATGGTGTTCAGTAGTGTGTGTTGTCATGTGTTCAGTGTGTGTTGTCATGTGTTCAGTGTGTGTTGTCATGCGTTCAGTGTGTTGTCATGTGTTCAGTGTGTGTTGTCATGTGTTCAGTGTGTGTTGTCATGTGTTCAGTGTGTTGTCATGTGTTCAGTGTGTGTTGTCATGCGTTCAGTGTGTTGTCATGTGTTCAGTGTGTGTTGTCATGTGTTCAGTGTGTGTTGTGATGTGTTCAGTGTGTGTTGTCATGCGTTCAGTGTGTTGTCATGTGTTCAGTGTGTGTTGTCATGTGTTTCAGTGTGTGTTGTCATGCGTTCAGTGTGTTGTCATGTGTTCAGTGTGTGTTGTCATGTGTTCAGTGTGTTGTCATGTGTTCAGTGTGTGTTGTCATGTGTTCAGTGTGTGTTGTCAGTTAAACTCTCAGGTTGGCAGAATGTTGTTTGCATCGTCCGCAGCTGCAACTTCCACGCAAGTTGCAAAACGCAACTCTGTTCAACACGTTGGGTCTCACTCACCTTACTACTATTGACCGAACGCACACACACATTAACAAACACACACATTAACACACATTAACACACACACACACACACACTCACTCCAGCATAAACCCTGACCCCGCGTGTCTTGGTGCTCCATGCGTGTGGAGGCGAGGTGCTGTGATTTGTGAGGTTGTTTTCAATGCAGGAGGAGATTGAACTATAACTCAACGCTTCGGGTCGCGGCATAGCACAGATATGAATGAGGCATGACCACACACACACACACACACACATACATTTCCATCATGGTCACCATCTACATCTGATCTGAGCTTATCT
The DNA here is from genome assembly GCA_034670385.1 of Hoplostethus mediterraneus. NCBI lineage: Eukaryota > Metazoa > Chordata > Actinopteri > Trachichthyiformes > Trachichthyidae > Hoplostethus > Hoplostethus mediterraneus. The sequence continues at coordinate 136,253 of JAXDDW010000279.1, read as the reverse complement.
TTTCTTTCCCACCTTCCTTCCTTCCTTCCTTCCTCCCTTGTTCCCTTATTTCATTTCATTCACTCTCACCTTCCTCCTCCCCCCTTTCTCTCTTCCTTCTACACAAACTATAATAACATGTATAAATCATTACAGCCAAAATACAAATTAAACCATAACTCACCTCACACCTCCACACACACACACACACACACACACACCTCCACACACACACACACACACCTCCACACTTCTTCCTTCCATATTTGCCTTGTCTTCCACACAGCCATCCTTCCTCAACTCATTCAAGTCATACAATACGTTCAATACCGATTCCAATTCTTAAGAACTGATCTGAGCACTGCTCCATTAACACTCATGCTGTCTAGTGTTGGCCTTCCTTAACACAGTTACAGGAACAACTTCTTCATTTGATCAAAATTTGCACTGAAAATTGTCGAACAATCCTCAGTCGAGGATTTGATTTGCTTTTATGTGCTTTTATTTTGAAGGCAGAATGGCTTCTCCTCCTCTCTCCCCACTGCCGACATTTTCCTCCAACAGTAAAAGGATTTTATTTCATTAAAGCATCAGGAAGCTTCATGGACTGATCCTGGTACTGCTGATACTGTTGGTTTCCTCCTTAACCCTTCTGTCCAACAGATAGTGGCTGAAGCTCAGATCCATGTCCTGTACAGACACGAGGATGCTCTGCTAGTCCTTCATACAAACACATGGACTGTTGTTTCCTCCTGTAGGACCTGCAGTCAAACGTCCCAACATGTGACACAAATCTGATGTTTTCTAATCAGTTTGAAAAGCAAAACGCTGCATCTGATCCGGATCACATGGAGGCAGGAGACCGACGACAAGTAAATCTCCCATCAGTTCTCATCGAGTCGCCATCATGTCGTCATCGTGCCGCCGTGTCGTCATCGTGTCGCCATCGTGTCGTTGTGTCTTCATCATGCCATCATGTCTTCATCGCGTCGTCATCGAGTCGCCATCGTGTCGTCATTGTGTTGCCGTCGTGTCGTCATCGCGTCGCCATCATGTCATCATCGTGTCGCCATCGTGTCGTGTCGTCATCGCGTCGTCATCGTGCCGTCGTGTTGTCATCGTGTCATCATCGCGTCGTCATCGTGCCGTCGTGTCATCATCATGTCGTCATCGTGTCGTCATCGTGCCGTCGTGTTGTCATCGTGCCATCGTGTCATCATCATGTCGTCATCGTGTCGCCATCGTGTCATCGTGTCGTCATCATTGTGCCGTCGTGTTGTCATCGTGTCGTCATCGTGTCATCATCGTGTCGCCATCGTGTGGTCATGTCGTCATCGCGTCGTCATCGTGCCATCGTGTCATCATCATGTCGTCATCGTGTCATCGTGTCGTCATCATCGTGCCGTCGTGTTGTCATTGTGTCGTCATCGTGTGGTCGTGTCGTCATCGTGTCGTCATCGTGCCATCGTGCCATCATCATGTCGTCATCGTGTCGTCATCGTGCCATCGCGTCGTCATCGTGTCGTCATCGTGCCGTCATGTTGTCATTGTGCCATCGTGTCATCATCGTGTCATCATCATGTCGTCATCGTGCCATCATCGTGCCGTCGTGTCGTCATCGTGTCATCATCGTGTCATCATCATGTCGTCATCGCGTCGTCATCGTGCCGTCGTGTTGTCATCGTGTCGTCATCGTGCCATCGTGTCATCATCATGTCGTCATCGTGTCATCGTGTCGTCATCATCGTGCCGTCGTGTTGTCATCGTGTCGTCATCGTGTCATCATCTTGTCGTCATCGTGTCGCCATCGTGTGGTCGTGTCGTCATCGTGCCATCGTGCCGTCATCGTGTCGTCATCGTGTCGTCATCGTGCCATCGCGTCGTCATCGTGTCGTCATCGTGCCGTCGTGTTGTCATTGTGCCATCGTGTCATCGTGTCATCATCGTGTCATCATCATGTCGTCATCGTGCCATCGTGTCGTCATCGTGTCATCATCGCGTCGTCATCGTGTCGTTGTGTCTTCATCGTGTCGTCATCGTGCCATCGTGTCATCATCATGTCGTCATTGCGTTGTCATCGTGACGGAACCCAAATGTGATGCTGTTGATCCTCTGATCATCACTGTCAGGTCATATTGGGATGGATATGGTAACATCCTGGAATGGTTCCTTCCTTCCTTCCTTCCTTGTTTCTTTCTTTCTGATATTGACCAGCTACATGACCAAGATTCACTCAACCTAATTAAAGGAACAATCTGTTCTCCTTCCTCCCTTCCTTATACCATAATCTACAGTTCATGTACACACAGTCAGACTCTCTTCTCCCACAATGCATCACTGTGTTCTGCAGCTCCTACATGTTTCTGAATGTGACCATGGCTGTCAGGTTCAGACATCACTCTCTAGTGTTTCTCTGGTCGCTTAGGAAATGTAAAACTGAATTCAATGTTTTGCAACTCGCTATAAAAGCAGTACTTTAAATGTTGGTTACCATGACAACACTACTATATATGAGATGCAACAGGCTGCGGTTTATGTGGATTCACTGCAGCTACAGGGGACTGATGGACTCTAAAGGACATCAGTTCATCCATTCAGTCATCTGGACATTTATCTCATTCATCCATTCATCCCTTCATCCAGCCACCTGGTCTGACCTGGTCTGACCTGGTCTGACCTGGTCTGTTTCTACTGTGACTGCAGAAACGCTCCAGTCTCCTCAGTGAGGTGGAAGGTGGAGCGCTCAGCCTCCTCGGGGGAAAAGACATTTCATTCATTTATTTATTGAAGTTGGTGAATCGTCAATTTTGCTGACCAGCGAATTCCCACTTTGTGGATTGAGAAAGCGATCTGTCGACGGTTCTGGTTCTCTATTTGAGGAGGACATGAGGGTTCACTCCCTGATGTGTTTGTTATCTAATAACGAGTTCAGGAGGCTTTCGATGCTCAACGGAGGACGGACCTCTGAGGACGGACGGCGTGGCATGTGGCCTCCGTCAGGGTTCGTCAGACAATTCATCCAAAATGTTCACGAAAACTTCACCGATACAAGAAGAGGCCCTGAATGGGAGGTAACAACTTAAATACCCAGAATTCCTGTGTGATGACATCAGTAAACCAGTCTGTGATGGACGAGAGAGGGAAAGATCTAATGCTGGTGATCCAGATTTCCTCTTCAGTCTGGATCGGTCACTTCCTGTGTGGACCAACCCGACACCAGGATCTAATCTGGACCAATAGGGTGACGCTACGGTCTGACGCTCTGCTGCAGCATCACTTCCTGGTTCAGACTGAGGAGACGGATGGAGAGTTACAGTAACATCAGACTAGTGCAGCTTCAACAGCCAATGGATGGATGGAGGGATGACAGACAGAGGAGAGAGGAGGAGACAGGAGGATGGAGGAGGATGGAAGAGGACAGAGGAGGACTGAGGAGGACTGAGGAGGAGACAAGAGGACAGAGGAGGACAGAGGAGGACTGAGGAGGAGACAAGAGGACAGAGGAGGACAGAGGAGGACTGAGGAGGAGACAAGAGGACAGAGGAGAAGACAGGAGGACACAGGAGGGCACTGGAGGACAGAGGAGGAGACAGGAGGACAGAGGAGGAGACAGGAGGAGACAGGAGGACGGAGGAGGAGACAGGAGGACGGAGGAGGAGACCGGAGCATGGAGGAGGACAAAGGAGGAGACAGGAGGAGGACAGAGGAGGAGACAGGAGGACAGAGGAGACAGGAGGATGGAGGATGGAGGAGGAGACAGGAGGATGGAGGAGGAGAGAGGAGGATGAAGGAGGAGGACGGAGGAGGAGACAGGAGGACAGAGGATGAAGGAGGAGACAGGAGGAGGAGGACGGAGGAGGTGACAGGAGGAGGACAGAGGAGGAGACAGGAGGACAGAGGAGGAGACAGGAGGATGGAGGAGGAGATAGGAGGACAGAGGAGGATGACAGATACTGACGGTGTTAAATGGAAACTAAAATGACCCTGTACTGACTACACTGTAACACATTCCTGTTAATTAACAGCCAACAGACAGTAGTGTCCCGTTCTTCTTAAATACAGTACTTTACCGTTAGTACCAATGATTTACGGCGACAAATGTGTTGATATAAACAGTATCTAACGGTATTTTTTTTTTATTTTTACGAACGAACACATGCAAGATTCAAGCTGGATTTTCCTGTATTCATCCTCATCCTGCAAAAACCATTTTATTTTGTTTGTAAAGTTTTGCAAAAAGCATCAGTGACGTTTCCACGTCTTTATGCATCAGATATATAATCTAGTAATCTACTATGGTAAAGACTGGACATCAGTGAGTAACGCTAAACTTGTTTTAATTTGTACATAGTTATGTCTGTCTAAAGGCCCTGAGCCCAACATCTTTTCTGTAAATTAGTTAGCGATAAACTAGTTTATTTCTGTCTGTTAGTTGTTACTTGTTTTGGACCGTGTTGGCTAAAGTTAAACTTGCTTTCTGGGAGTGAATTTGCAGTGATGAAGCATGATGATATGCTGTATTGTGTAGCTGACTAATTTAACTGTTAGTGTAAATCACAATTACAGTTTTGTTAAAGATTAGTGTCTACTAAGTACACAATGTTTGAGACGTTACCCGCGTTGGACCAAGCACGTTACGTGAATGTTATCTTGCCCACCATAGCAAGGCAACAGACCTTCATAAGCACTGAACTGGACTATTTGAATTTGCAGGCGGAGATTCGGGTGGGAGCCTATAAAACCTGCACAGTCCCACTCTGAAGCAGGCGGTTCTCTTTCATGCTTAACAGCCCTTACACTTAACTCTATACATCTTATGACCGTGTACTTGGATTTGCCAGCATGTTTCCCTGTCAGATATGTGGACATCAATCTAGTGACATAGTGGCCTATGTAAGACATATGAGAATTCACAGAAACATGCCTGATTTAGTTTCTCAGTGTTGTGTGCCTGACTGCCATAGGACCTTTCAAAGAATTGCAGCGTTGAAATCACACGTTTACAGACATCACGAGGCACGTAGGTCTGATCCGTAGGTCTGATCCGTAGGTCTGATCCGTAGGTCTGATCCGTAGGTCTGATCCAGATCGTGCTCTGCAGCGGACCTAACGTTGACTTGTGCAGTGCCAAATGTGATTCTTTGACAGAGTTTTATTCTCACCTCAAAGTGCACATTACAGAGGGACGAAGAGTTGTGTGTCCTTTTAAGGGATGTGATAAAACATTTGGTGTAATATCAACATTTACCTCTCACTTGTCCAGAAAACATAAAAAATGTAAAGAAGAAAGTTTCATTGACTCAATTATTGCAACAGCAGTTGTGACTGGAGCTGGCAGCTCTCATAATAATAATTTGCAGTCTGATATGCAGATTGATGCTGCTGACAATTGTGAGCAACTGGAGGTTAGTCCTGAAAATATTGATGAGACCTTATTTTTGAGAACTCTTGCTCTATTTTATCTGAAATTGCAAGCTAAGTTGCTTCTGTAACCTGGTACTTCAGAACAAGACTTCAACACTGTTAACTTGTACCGACAATTGAGAATTTAATTCCAGAGTTGATAGCAGTATACTATCTGGTTATTCAATAATGAACTGGAGTGTATCTTTGACTTCTATTCTGTACAATAAACAAAAAATATGAAACTTACACAATATTGGGTTTTAATGTAACATATATTTGAGTCTTTAACAAATCCTCTTTTCTTCACTAATACCAAGGGAACTGTTCCAAAGGGAAACAAAAATAGATTTGTTCACCAAGACACATTGGTAGGCCTACCATTCAAACAAAAGAAACTTATACACCCATACAAGTTGGAAGGTTTTGACACATTCGCTCGCTCCCTCCTCTCCTCTCTACTCCTTTCCTCTCTCCTCTCCTCGTTTCTCCTCTCTCTCCTCCATTTGCTCTCGTCCTTTCCCCTTCCTTGTCCGAATCACTCGCTTTCCTCCTCTTCCCTCCTCCTTCATATCCTCTCCTCTTCTCTCCTTTCACCTCTGCTCCCTCTTCTCTTTTCTCCTTGTCTCTTCTCCTCCCATTGTTCATCCCTCCTTCTCTCCTCTCCTCTTACTAATGGATTAACTGGTTCAGTCACAAGGAGGATGGATGGTGGCATCAATACACCACCAGGTAACGTCTGAGCAGCATCCTCTTTTTGACAGGGAGCAACGGGGCTTATGGGAAATGTAGTCTTGATTTGTAGGTCACGTCACCCTACTGGTTTGTCTCCAATGGCTCCCAGTGGATTTCAGGATCAACCTCTTGTAAT
>JAXDDW010000279.1:95000-125000 GCA_034670385.1 Hoplostethus mediterraneus | reverse complement strand
CACAAGCCACACAAACCACTACACGACCCACATCACCACCACGACCAACACACAACCACACGAGAACACATCACCACCATACGACCAACACATCTAACCACGACGACCAACACACAACCACATCGACCAACACATCAATGCCCAACCAACAGCCAACGACAACCCACACACGACAACACCATCACACACGTACCAACACAACCACACGACCAACACGACCCACGCCAACACATCCACCAACGACCAACACACAACACACCAACACAACGAACCAACGACCAACACACAACCCACCAACCACACGCCAACCCTCAACCACAACCGACACCACCCACAATCCCACTAACCACACGAACCTGACACTAATCAACCCCAACCACAGAACCAACACATCAACCCACAACCCACGACCAACACATCAAACCCACAACCACACGACCAACACATCAACCCACAACCACACGACCAACACATCAACCCACAACCACACGACCAACACATCAACCCACAACCACACGACCAACACATCAACCCACAACCACACGACCAACACATCAACCCACAACCACACGACCAACACATCAACCCACAACCACACGACCAACACACAACCCACAACCACACGACCAACACATCACCACACGACCACACGACCAACACATCAACCCACAACCACACGACCAACACATCAACCCACAACCACACGACCAACACACAACCCACAACCACACGACCAACACATCACCACACGACCACACGACCAACACATCAACCCACAACCACACGACCAACACATCACCACACGACCAACACATCAACCCACAACCACACGACCAACACATCAACCCACAACCACACGACCAACACATCAACCCACAACCACACGACCAACACACAACCACACGACCAACACACAACCAACACACAACCACACGACCAACACATCAACCCACAACCACACGACCAACACATCAACCCACAACCACACGACCAACACATCAACCCACAACCACACGACCAACACATCAACCCACAACCACACGACCAACACATCAACCCACAACCACGCGACCAACACATCACCACACGACCACACGACCAACACATCAACCCACAACCACACGACCAACACACAACCCACAACCACACGACCAACACATCACCACACGACCACACGACCAACACATCAACCCACAACCACACGACCAACACATCAACCCACAACCACACGACCAACACATCAACCCACAACCACACGACCAACACATCAACCCACAACCACGCGACCAACACATCAACCCACAACCACACGACCAACACATCAACCCACAACCACAGCGACCAACACATCAACCCACAACCACGCGACCAACACATCAACCCACAACCACACGACCAACACGTCAACCCACAACCACACGACCAACACAGTCAACCCACAACCACACGACCAACACATCAACCCACAACCACGCGACCAACACATCAACCCACAACCACAGCGACCAACACATCAACCCACAACCACGTGACCAACACATCAACCCACAACCACACGACCAACACATCAACCCACAACCACACGACCAACACATCAACCCACAACCACGTGACCAACACATCAACCCACAACCACGCGACCAACACATCAACCCACAACCACGTGACCAACACATCAACCCACAACCACACGACCAACACATCAACCCACAACCACGTGACCAACACATCAACCCACAACCACGCGACCAACACATCAACCCACAACCACGTGACCAACACATCAACCCACAACCACACGACCAACACATCAACCCACAACCACGTGACCAACACATCAACCCACAACCACACGACCAACACATCAACCCACAACCACACGACCAACACATCAACCCACAACCACGTGACCAACACATCAACCCACAACCACGCGACCAACACATCAACCCACAACCACGTGACCAACACATCAACCCACAACCACGCGACCAACACATCAACCCACAACCACGCGACCAACACATCAACCCACAACCACGTGACCAACACATCAACCCACAACCACGCGACCAACACATCAACCCACAACCACGCGACCAACACATCAACCCACAACCACGCGACCAACACATCAACCCACAACCACGCGACCAACACATCAACCCACAACCACGTGACCAACACATCAACCCACAACCACGTGACCAACACATCAACCCACAACCACGCGACCAACACATCAACCCACAACCACGCGACCAACACATCAACCCACAACCACACGACCAACACATCAACCCACAACCACGCGACCAACACATCAACCCACAACCACGCGACCAACACATCAACCCACAACCACGTGACCAACACATCAACCCACAACCACACGACCAACACATCAACCCACAACCACACGACCAACACATCAACCCACAACCACGCGACCAACACATCAACCCACAACCACGCGACCAACACATCAACCCACAACCACGTGACCAACACATCAACCCACAACCACACGACCAACACATCAACCCACAACCACACGACCAACACATCAACCCACAACCACACGACCAACACATCAACCCACAACCACACGACCAACACATCAACCCACAACCACACGACCAACACATCAACCCACAACCACGCGACCAACACATCAACCCACAACCACACGACCAACACATCAACCCACAACCACACGACCAACACATCAACCCACAACCACGTGACCCGCCGCGGCCGCCGCCGCTACCGCAGAGCAGCGCAGCACCGACGCCAGCAGCCATGTTTCTGCCTGTAGCTGTGACGGGGTCCACCTACTGAGCACATCACACACACACACGCACACACACACACACACGCACACACACACACACACACACACACGCACACACACACACACACATACGCACACACACACACACAGTGAGCCAGAAAAGCAAACTTCAGCAGTGTAAATGAGGCCAAACGTCAAATCCAACAGGACGACTGAAGAGATCCACGGTGATCATGTTGTGATCATGTTGTGATCATGTTGTGATCATGTTGAAATGTGAAAACAGTATCCGGTCATTCCGCCGGTTTATGACCCAAGGGAGGGCCAGCTTCTGACTGAGCTGTTTCTCCTTCTCATGGATAGAGGTCTAATAATGAAAACAAAATAATGATAATGAAATAATAAAATATATATAGATGTTTTTTGGACGGTATTGTTAAAAAAAGAATACATTTATTTTGTGCTATTTTTGCCACTAATGAATCCACAAAGTTTCGGCGTCACGGTTGTCAGTGGAAAAGGTTTTCCTATTGGCTGAATGTCACAGAGCCGATCTGGAAGGAGAATCGCTGGACGGAAACCAACAACAAACTAAGGGGGTTTTAAAAGTGGCGCCCGCGGTGTGACCAACACCTACGGTGTGACCGACGTCTACGGTGTGACCTACGGTGTGACCGGTGCCTACGGTGTGACCTACGGTGTGACCGACACCTACGGTGTGACCTACGGTGTGACCTACGGTGTGACCGACACCTACGGTGTGACCGGTGCCTACGGTGTGACCTACGGTGTGACCGACACCTACGGTGTGACCTACGGTGTGACCTACGGTGTGACCGACACCTACGGTGTGACCAACGTCTACGGTGTGACCGGTGTGACCGACACCTACGGTGTGACCTACGGTGTGACCGACGGTGTGACCTACGGTGTGACCGACGTCTACAGTGTGACCTACGGTGTGACCGACGGTGTGACCGACGGTGTGACCGACACCTACGGTGTGACCGGTGTGACCGGTGCCTACGGTGTGACCGACGGTGTGACCGGTGTGACCGACACCTACGGTGTGACCGGTGTGACCGGTGCCTACGGTGTGACCGGTGTGACCGGTGCCTACGGTGTGACCGACGGTGTGACCGACGTCTACGGTGTGACCGACGTCTACGGTGTGACCGACGTCTACGGTGTGACCGACGGTGTGACCGACGTCTACGGTGTGACCTCACTGCCATATTACGCCAGTCTGCACCAGTGTAACGTTCAGTGTTGAAGTGTTCATATCCGTTCCTGTAGGTTCCTGTACCACTCAGCTACACTAGACAACCCCACCCTGCTGAGGTGCCCTTGAGCAAGACACCGAGTCCCTATCAGATCCATGGTGCTCCTCTGTGGCTGACCTCTGACCTCAAAGTGGAGGGGGGGGTGGGGGGGCAGGAGAGCAGACCATTCCCCCCCGACAGATTCATTCAGTCACATGTGCTGTGTTTTTACCACACGCAAAATAAACGACACAAATCCAGAGCAGGTAAAACACAGATAGAAACAAAGCTGCAGCTACACACCGACAGATCACAAACACAAGATCACATGACAGACTAGTAGAAGCTCCCAACTCACACCACTGACAGTCTGACACACCAGCAGCTCAGCTCAGTCTCTTACCCAGGTCAGTTTAGCCATACACACTGTTACATGGTCCCATAGAGGTGTGGATGAAGGTCAGTGGTTCATCATCATCATCATCACCACCGTGTTTTGGCATGCTGCTTCTAGGAAAAAAAATCCCTCTTGGCTGTTGCAAAGAAAAAAAAAATCAAACGACCCCCAAACTGCACAATAAAGATGAGAGTATTTTAAACGGAAGAATGAAACAAACAAAAACAAAAAAACAAATGTTGAAAGATTAAGAAATAGAAAAGCGGGTTACTTCTTTTAAAAATGAAGAGAGAGAACAGAGAAGAAAAAACACAAAAACCAAAAAAATCAAAGGAATTGTAACTGAACAGAAGAAAATGCTGAAGAGTTTCTGAATGAACGGCGGATAAAAGCTCCGGTAAAGACTCGCAGGACAACAGAGGAGCGCGAGCCGCTGAAATTCACTGCAAAAATTGTAAAAAAAAGAAGGGAAACCAAAACAGCAAGAAAGAAAGAGGGAGAAGAAAAGAGGAAGAGAGGAGGAGATGGGGGGGTGATCAGACTCACCGAAGGAGGAGGGAAAAACGAGAAGCGAGCAGACGGCGGAGAGACGGCGGCCGGGCGGCGGAGGCTCTGTCGGCGTGTGTGCGCTCGGTAACGGGGCTAGGGCTCCGACTGCTCACCGGCCAGAGGGGCGGTGTTGAACAGCACGGCGCCGACTGGAGCGAACCACTGGGTCCTGACGGGGAGGGGGGCACCTGGCAGAGCGCGCGGTGCGATTTAAAGGGGCACTCCGTCCAAACACCGAGACCCCGAGAGAGATGTGTTTATTGATGATGCTATCCTTTAACCCGCCCTGCTTCACACGCTTCCACATGTTCAACCAGTCTTCTACTGGTGGCCACTGGGAGCTGATTAATCTAATCTAGTCTAATCTAATTTGACCTGGTCTAGTTTAATATGACATATTTCACAGAAACTCACAGATGGTCGGAGATGAAAACCTTGTATTTCCAAAAAGTCGTCATTTCATGAATTAAGAAAAAGCCTTGTTGTGACTAATTCACTGGTAAAACTAGTCAAATGTGACAACATATTGTGATGTGTTGGAAATATCACCTAAAATATCACCTTAAATCAGACATAAAAACAGATGCTTCCATTGTCTCAAGATCACAACTGAATTATCTTGTTATCTCCAGGTATCAAACTTCATCAGCTTCCTGATTATCGTTGCAGTGTCTGCCTGTTACATGTTGATTAAAGTTAAATGTGATGTGTTGATCGATTGTGATTTCTCCTTCTGACGTTGTCACTTCCACTTCAGACTGACTGGGCAACAGGCATGGGACCACATAATGACATAATTGAGTCATGAGTCAACAAACAGATTGTTAGTTTTACAATTATGAGAAATAACAAGATAATTATGATTTCAAAACAAGATAATTGAGTCATGATCTGGAAATAAGGAGAGTAAAATATATGAACAGTTTGATGTGACTCCTCCAGTATCTGTAGCTGTGAGGAGAGCCTCTTACTCTTACTGAAACACATGAAACACATGAAACTCATGAAACTCATGAAACACATGAAACACATGAAACACATGAAACTCATGAAACACATGAAACACATGAAACACATGAAACTCATGAAACACATGAAACACATGAAACACATGAAACTCATGAAACACATGAAACACATGAAACACATGAAACACATGAAACTCATGAAACACATGAAACACATGAAACACATGAAACTCATGAAACACATGAAACTCATGAAACACATGAAACTCATGAAACACATGAAACACATGAAACTCATGAAACTCATGAAACACATGAAATACATGAAACACATGAAACTCATGAAACACATGAAACACATGAAACACATGAAACACATGAAATACATGAAACACATGAAACTCATGAAACACATGAAACACATGAAACACATGAAACTCATGAAACACATGAAACACATGAAACACATGAAACACATGAAACTCATGAAACACATGAAACACATGAAACTCATGAAACACATGAAACTCATGAAATTGTCTGTCTGGTTCATCTGTCTGTCTGTCTGGAGGTTCATCTGTCTGTCTGTCAGGAGGTTCGTCTGTCTGTCTGTCTGGAGGTTCGTCTGTCTGGAGGTTGGTTTGTCTGTCTGTAGGTTTGTCTGTCTGTCTGGAGGTTCGTCTGTCTGTCTGTCTGTCTGGAGGTTCGTCTGTCTGTCTGTCCCGTCACCAGGTCAACACCATCCTGCCGTCTGTCCACAGCTTCTTCATTGACTCATATGAAGGGATGCAGCTCCCTGTGTGATGTGTTTCTTCTTCTAGTCCTCCCTCAGGCTTGTCCTACATATCACCACGCACCAGTCCCATCTTCACCCAGCAGCACCTCCAGCTGCTGAAGACCTGCTTCCTCCAAACTAGTCCTCTTGGGGATGGAGCAGCAAGCATGCACTGCTTCTGTGCATGTACACACACATGCAGGCGTGCATCCACACGCATGTACATACTGGTTCAGCTTAGTTCAGCATTTCAGGGTTGCTTGAAAAACTGAGACTTTGCTGAACTTCAGGCATCAAACAGTTTGTTTTCTCGACGTCCGTGAAGTTTCAAGCCCCTGATGTTATTTAAGAGACAAAGGGCAACGCTACCGGACACACACACACACACACACACACACACACACACACACACACACACAAGAGAGGGAGAGGGCAGGTATGCGAAGGTGAGGTTATTTTGTTGTGCTTTCTCCTTCAAGAGTAGAACAAGGAGCTGGGAGGAATGGGCGAGCGAGGTAGAAACCAACAGAGAGAGAGAGAGAGACAGATCAGACAGAGAATGAGACAAACAGAGAGAAACACAAATTCCCAGAAGGTCAACAAAATAAAAGCAGACACTTTTATAATTGGCTTGAAGAATCAAAATAAACCCGAAATTTAACTGCTGCAAATGTTCAGATTCACATTTACCGTTTATTTGATCCGGTAGTCACGCAAAGAGAGACCCGAGAGCAGAAACACAGAAAACAGACAAAAAATACATTAAAAAAATAATAAAAATACAAATAGAAATACAAAAATACAATAAATAAAATACAATGCAGTCACACGTTCCTTCACCTGCCAGTGGTTTTAATGTTGTGGCTGATGAACGTTGACCAGTCAGACATTCACCTCCTGGCTTCACTGCTCCGCCCACCAAATAAAGAAAATAAAAACCAGAGACAGAAACCTGCCGGTCGGTGACGCCTTTTCAACATCGGAGAGGATTCATGACGTTTTCTAGTGAGTCTCCAGCGTTACTCCTTCACTGGATTCGAACCGGCGACCTCCTCGGCTGGCTGGGTGTCATCAAATCAAATCAAATCAAATCACATTTATCTGTACAGCCCTTAATCACCGTTACAGTCTCTCAGGCTTCACAGCACCAACATGTGAAAATAATAAATGATTAGTACACGACATCCCCCAGCCTTAGACCCTCACAGAGGACAAGGAAAAACTCCCACAAAAACCTTATTGGAAAAATTGGGAGAAACCTTGGGAGGGGCTACTCAGAGAGGGAGGGGCTACTCAGAGAGGGAGGAGCTACTCAGAGAGGGAGGGGCTACTCAGAGAGGGAGGGGCTACTCAGAGAGGGAGGGGCTACTCAGAGAGGGAGGGGCTACTCAGAGAGGGATCCCCCTACCAGGACGGTTGGGCTGCAATAGATGCCAAGTTTGGGCAAGCAGAGTAAACACAATATATGAAAGTTCATTTTGGTGGGACATCCAGATCTGATGGGGCATCACAGCATCACAACGGTCATTTAGGAGATGAAAAGTGAAAAAGTTTTCTTCAAGTTCTGGATTCAAGCTGTCTCTGTCTCTCTCTCTGTCTATGTCTCTCTCTCTCTCTCTCCGGTCTTCAGTTTATTAATAACATCATTATCAACCTCTCTCTCTCTCTGCCAGGTTTTCAGCTTGATAGCAGCCATCTCATATATCAGGTCTTATTAGGTTTTGTTATGGGATTCATTAATAGTGTCAATTAAATTACTGGTAAGATATGGGTCATTATTTACAGTGGCCACGTGCATGTCTACCAGCATCTGTTCCTGTAAAGGATGGCAGGTTTACTGGCTCCTCCTGTTGGAAAACAAACTCCAGACGTCATCTAGATTCCCTTCCAGCCCCGTCCACCGAGACACGGCGGTTTGTTTGGAATTAAACTGACATGAAACAGGAAATGCACATTTAAAGGTTTATTCTGAAACATCGTTCGTTTCGTGGTGTAACTCTGTCTTCACTGCCAGAGGATGAAGTGGGACGCAGAGCTGTATAACATGCATCATGTTATATACAATATCCTGAAATGTTGTGTTCCAGTGTATTCAATGCATGATAC
Source organism: Hoplostethus mediterraneus (assembly GCA_034670385.1). NCBI lineage: Eukaryota > Metazoa > Chordata > Actinopteri > Trachichthyiformes > Trachichthyidae > Hoplostethus > Hoplostethus mediterraneus. The sequence goes on along the minus strand of JAXDDW010000279.1, from coordinate 116,149 downwards.
TGACACTGCCAGGGTTGGGGGTTCAAATCCCTTTGTAGCTCAGTAGGTAGAGCAAGGCACTAACACTGCCAGCACAACCACAGTCTTCTACTGTTGGCCACTGAGCTGCTCTAAAGTCTCAGCTGGGGGGTAAACGTCTTGCTCAAAAGCACCTAAACAAGACTAGGGATTCAAACCAGCAACCCTTTAGCCCCACACATAGATTTCTTTGTGAGCAACCCCTTTGCACCATTTTGCTGTTACGTGTCTTGCTCTAAGGCACCTCAACAGTAGTCACATTTTCCCAGCCAGTCTGGGGATTTGAACCAGCAACCTTCTCTAACCCATGAGCTCGGGACTTCCAGTACATCTGCACTCAAAACACAGCAAAACAGGGCGGAGACCCCTAATTGGTTTCTTCCCGTTGTTACCCCCAATTAGCTCATCTCACACAAACTCAGAATATCAGACAGGAAATCCTACATCTTAGTTTCCCCCCACAGACTTCCACAGAAGTTGCTGCTCCAGAAAATGTGGCTGGGACGCAACTTTGGTGCCTAATTAGCTGAGGAAATCTTGTGTAAGCAAGTGAGTCTTGTCTAGTCGGGGGAACTTTCTCATTTTATTGCTCAAATCCGCTTTAATACCCAAGCAGCTGGTCTCCCCTCCTGGAGGTAGCAGGTGTGGGATGCAGCCAGGAAGTGGTGCAGCAGAACCCTGCCTGGTGGAGGAAGTTAATGATCCTGCTGCTGTTGATTGACCTTGCAAAGCAAACCTCAGCTCAGCTCAGCTCAGTGTGTAGCAGTATGAGGGTAGACCAGCTGGGACTGAGCAGGAGCACTCAGACCAGACGAAGAAGAAGAGGATGCTTCACTAGCCTGAGCAGCCTGAGGTCCGGACTGGCTGAAGACGGAGGCGGGGGTGTCTCCTGAACTGGATTCACCACTGTTAGATCTCTGGTCGGGTCTCTCTGGTCTCCCTGGTCTCTCGGGTCTCTCTGGTCTCTCTGGTGTCTCTGGTGTCTCTGATGTCTCTGGTCTCTCTGGTGTCTCTGGTGTCTCTGATGTCTGTGGTCTCTCTGGTCTCCCTGGTCTCTCTGGTGTTTCTGGTGTCTCTGGTGTCTCTGGTCTCTCTGGTCCAGCATCCCAGTCGGGTTGCTGACGTCACTGGTCTTCGCGGTATGGAAGCTGCTTTAATCCTGGCTACCTGAACTTATCTTAGAAAACTTATCTAGGAATTTTGAATCCAGCTCTTCATCTTTAGAATCTACCTCCAGCCACGGGACGGAGAGGAGAACCTTTAAACCTTTAAACCTTTAAACCTTTAAACCTTTAAACTTTTCTTTTCGTTGCACTTTGGCCAATTTTTCTGTCATCCACCCACTTTTTTGTACAACCTGTTCTCGGCTTGTTGTCGATTCCTCCTGTGTTTTTTTTCTTCAGATGGTGGATTTGGCAGCGCTGAGAGTTTTATCAACCTCTTTGATGGTATTTTTCTTCCCTCTCATCTTCAAAATGGTCTTCCTTTCTGTCCCAGGCAGTTCTCTGGTCTTCATGTTGTTATTGCTGAAGTGGAAGAAGTCATTTCAAAACACCCCAACCACGCCGAGACCTTTAGCTGGTATATGGGTCAGAACAACACGAACCGCCTGGCCAATCAGAAACCAGTAAAGCCAATACTTATGATCACCTAGTCATATCAGGTTTATTTCTACAGCCCTTTGTCACAAACAAGCCTCAAATGGACTTTACAAGAAACACTAGGACAAGCTGACAGACAATCACATTCATCACAGTTATCAATTATAAATCAAATTATGATTGTGGATTACAGAATATGATCAGCAGATCTAAATCTAACGGCCATGGTTCTATTATCACAAAATGTACATCCATCTTTATTTCTATGTGTGTAGTACATTAATGGTTATATACAGTTAAAGTATTGGGACTATGTACTAATCACGTTTGTATTTCAAATCAAAATTCACAATGTCTACATTTATTTCATGTATTTGTTTTAAACATTGAACAGACATGTTACAACGATGCCATTCGAAGAGTCACGTTCCCTTTTTGACTCCAAAGTTGTTTTACTTGCCTCAACTTAGCCATCAACTAACATTACATGATGAACACATGACAGTAATCTTCACAGTATTCACGCCCACAGCATGTTATGTGTTGAGTTCGTGCTCATTAACGTTTATGGAGACGGTGTTGGGTAATTAAAGAAGTTTACGAGGTCTTCAAGTCTCGAGAGCGTGGCGTCGTTCCTTTGGTCCACAAACCCCTTTCCATTCAGCAAATGAGTTTCAGGTCCATCACAACAGCGACCAACCAACTCTGCTCTCATAACAAACCCTGGGCCTTTCAGAAGACTAAATGCTATATCTGCCCTCTATTTCTGCTCTCTAATTGAATTTCTCAACATATGCGGAAGCCCAAAGCCCCATAAGAAACACTAATCCCAGCTCCTTTAATTCAGTTTGAAGCAAATTGTTTTCTTTGCAGTAAATATCCGTCAAACCTAATCCTGTTAGCAGTAGGGATTGTTGCAACGGGTGGTAGAACAACAATTTCTTTTAACCTTCATGTATCCGGGGAAGGGTTTTGCAGAGAATGCATGCTAATTTTCCTCTTTTTAAAATGTATTTATCCTTTATTTAAGTGGGTAGTCCTACTGAGATGTTTGGTATTGGTAGGTTTGGTAGGTGGACTGATCATGCCCTGCTTCAAACTCATACTGGGATCTGACCAGTACAACCACAGTCTTAGTTGTCGTTTGCAGCTGTATAGATGCAAATACAGAGCAGGCAGGAAATTCCCCAAGGTTACAAAGAAATACAAAAATACTATATGAAAACAGAAGTAGGTTTCCTCAGACCTCCCTGGTACGAACCCATTCCTCTAGTTTGTTCTCTCCATAGACCTGATGAATGTGTAAGACTGTGATCACTGGTCACCTTTGCACAGAGAATTCAGTTCTTGTAACCTGGTTTTGAGTGGATGAATGTAAACATCATAACTGGGTTACAACAACTTAAAATAACTTTAAATAACTTTATGAGAAGATAAAACAGTTACTGATGGAAACATCTTACTGCTTTCACTTTTGGTTTTCACCGCCAAAGTCAGACTCTCGCTGCATTATGGGTACATTTTGATGCCGGCCAGCAGTAGCCTACTTACTCTTTGGGTCAATAATTCTCTCCCCTGTATAAGAACCGACTATTACTCAGTCAAAGAGGGAGGGGGGATTTTATTAACTGGTTTATTCACACAACAAGCTAAGCTAGTTTACGGTGAATGTTAGCTTGTAGTCAAGATCTATCTCTCTCTCTCTCTTTCTCGTTCTCATTTTGCTGGTGCTGTTGCCTTGTGTTAACATTTGTTTCTAGCAGATGTTAGCTTAGCTGATAGCTACTGCTAGCTTAGCCTCCATTATCTTAGCTAGTGCAGCCAACTGTAAGCTGCCTAAGGCTAAAAATAATTTCAAACTGGTTTTGGCAAAAATAAACACCAGTTGCTTGTGTTTCTTCTCCTTCTTTTTGTTTGGAGGCCCAGAGGTCGTCTTTTCTTCATCTCTTAAGAAACAGTGGAGATCTCAGTCTAGTCTCGTTCTGTGATCACCTTCACCTCCTTCATCTCCTGAAACCCCTGAGGAGCAACGAGGAGACGACAGAGAGAGAGAAAGGATCCTGGAGGCTTCCTGAGATCAGTGTGAAGATGCTACCATGTGACATATATAACGGTCACCAGCTCCTCCTGTCTGCTGCTGGCCTCCTGGAGGAAACAGGAAGAATGTGGCTTTTATGTGGTTGTGTGGAAACAGGAGAAAATGCCTTTAGTCTCATCTTAGTCTTAGAGCTCATTTGTGTCTAGGAGACATGAAAGATGAGATCTCTTGTTGGATTTTTCTTTCCCACTGGAATGCTTGCAAACATGAAACCTTGTGCGATCACAGTAGGGATGCTAATAAATGCTGGCTGAGGCCCAGATCCCATTAGCATGGAGGAAGTGTCTGTGATCCAAAGCCAATTTGATGAGATTCTAATGAGGCTAATCACATTTTTGTTATTGTTGTTTTTACATTTGGACAGAGCACTGTTGTGCCATGAGATTGTGTCCAAATCAGGTATGCCAGTGGGACGAAATCCAGATTATCAGTGTGTTTTCCTGATGTACATGATAGAAGACAAGCAGTGTTCCTGCTAGGTGGAATTCAACAGCATAGAAGGTATTAAAACTTGTTTCAGTGGTTTCAGCACACCATTTACATTCCTAAGCTTTGTTCATCGTTCATCTCAACGTCACAGTCCAGTGGAGCTCAGCGGTACAGCAAGGCTCTAACACTGCCGGGGTTAGGGGTTCAATTCCCACTGGGGCCACCCATGCTAAAAATGTATGCACTGAGGGAATTGTGAAGTTCTGTGGATAAATCACTGCGCTGCTCTGGATTAATCTTCCTTCAACTAGACGGCGCTGAGCAGGTCAGGGCTCAGGTCTTATGGGCTCTTCAACAGTGGTAGGAATCCAATAAGTGACATATTGGTTTCGGGTCCGTCTCTCTGCGGCGGTGATGCATGACTCTACATTACCCCGTCAAAATGAGGTTCAGACATGCAACAGTAGGGATGCACAACTGTGCAGTCTCTTTCATTTGACTGAATACTACCAGAAAATGTAGCACAAAATCTGGGTCAAATCTGCCAACATAAATCACTACAGAAGTCCTCCCTACTGCGCACCAGTTGCCAAATCAAGCAGTTCTGGTCTTTAACGTGCCTCTTACTTTTTGCTATAAATGCTTGACATATTCTAGGTACTAAACCCACAGGAGTACATTTAAACAGGTTACAAACCCCAGAGGAAAACATTTAAAATAGGTTAGAAACCCATACACTTTTAAAAGAGGTTAGAAACCCCAAAGCCATATCTTCAGAAGAAGTTACAAACCCCATAGAAATACAAAGAAACCCCACAGGCATAGAAACTCAATTGGCATCCATTTACAAGAGGTTACTAACTCCATAGGCCTATATAAGCTATATAAAATAAGCTACGAACCCAGTGCACATATATTTCAGATCCAAATCCAATAGAAACACGTCTGAAAGAGGTTCGAAACCCACAGGCAGACTCAACTGGTCTACGTTAAAAAGTGGTTGTAATCATCAGAAATCATCATTCACAAGACGTTACAAACCGCCACAGGCTCCGAGACGCGTCTCCCTTGGCAGGAATCGGTTGTTATTCACCATGTTTCCTTGTGAAAACCAACTTTTTGCTACCAAGGCTTGTTTGAAAAAAATAAAAAAAAGAAGAAATCTCAAATTGTTGACAAAGTCCCTGGAGGAGAGCTGGAAGAGACACCTCCAACCAGAAACCTGCTTGTCAGTCTATCGGCTTTGATGCTTGGTTTTGTGTTTTGTTAAAACCTGTTTGATTTCCTCCCCGACTGATTATTATCAGGAAATCTAGCACAAAATGTAGGCCAAGCCTGCCCCGCACAACACATCACTACAGGCGCTTTCCCTGCTGCACGCTGGTTGCCAAATCAAGCGCTCCTTTGCTTTAATGTGAGACTTTTGGACCAAAGATTAGCGGCCTTCAGTTTCCCATCCCCACCTCCAGGGCTCCCATTTCACTGAATGGTTGCAGCCCCCCCCCCCCCCCCCCCACACACACACACACACCCTGCTTTACGGTAAATATCATACACACATTTAAAAACATGACACTGTATAACACTGTACACACACACACACACACACACATGACAACAGCACACCACGCTTCAGACGTTAGTGGCTAAAACAGTTTCAGTGCCAGTTCAACTTTAAAGCCCCAGGAAACTTGGCTTGAAATAGTAAAAATGAATATATGATATCAAAGTTTAGTGTCTAATTAAACATCCACAAAAATCTGAGTGAAAATAAACATTGATAAATATTAGAAAAGCTGGTTCAGATGAGTGGGGGGTTCAGAACAGGGGGGTTGAAGTGGGTGTGGTCTTTTCTGAGATTTATGACGCAGAGAATTCATTCATCCAATCAGTAAAAAATGCACGTCAGTTGTCCCGCCCCCAACAGGTGCAACAGTTTGACAGTTTGACATGGGCGGAGCTATCCATCCTGTCAGGATGTCAATCAAATCCTGATCTGACGCTGACACAGTCCTGAGAAATGGTCTGAACAGCTAAATGATGTTTTTGAACGAGGTTTTCTAATATTTCTGAACGTTTATTTTCACTCAGATTTTTGTGGATGTTTAATTAGACACTAAACGTTGATATCATATATTCATTTTTACTATTTCAAGCCAAGTTTCCTGGGGCTTTAATATGCAGTCATCCGTCGTGTCGGGGCGTCCCGGTGGTTCAGCGGGTTAAGGCTTGTACCACGTGAGCACGACGTCCCCGGGTTTGAATCCGACCCGGGACCTTATTTAATTTCATTTGTGGAGATCAAACGTCTCGGGAGGATTATGTATTTGTGTTCTTGAGTCATGTGACATGTGACATGTGTCTCCTTCTGTCACCGTTTGATCTCCAGGTCAAGGTGCTGTTGAGCAAGGCAGCAAATCCCCTGCAGGGAACTCTCTGGACGGACATTTATTTATATCCTGTGGTGATGATTTAAGACTCTCAAGAGTTTATCATGCAACAATGTGGGCATATTAACAACACACACACACACACACACACACACACACACACACACACACACACACACACAGTGAATAAGCCCCTGTGATTGACTCTGTCCTCAAGGATAACGTGTCCTTAATCTCGGGGTTTTGGACTGGCACCGACTTGGCAGGAACACACGGACCTTAGACCTGGATGTGTGTGTGTGTGTGTGTGTGTGTGTGTGTGTGTGTGTGTGTGCGTGCGTGCATGTCCTCCCAACAGTAAATGATATTTTATCAGTCCTTACTTTGTGAAGTTTCCATTTCAGGGTGAAGGGTTATTTTAAGGCTAAAGGTCAGAAATTAGATTGAAGTTGAGGTTAGACGAGTAGCGTTGAGGTCAGGACATGACCAGCAACTCATCCTCCCTCTCTCTCTCTCTCTCTCTCTCTCTCCCTCCCTCTCTCTCTCTCTCTCTCTCTCTCTCTCTCCAGATCATATACTCAATCACTGTCTCCATCCAGACAGCCAAAGACACACTCTTCTAACACAGCGTACTACACCTTTAACCTCACACACACACACACACACACACACACACACACACACACACACCACAAGTACCTCACCCCTCTCCTCTTCGTCCAGTTGCTCTAAACTAATAAATCCCCTCCCAACTCCTCTTATTTTATTCCTTTCTCTTCCATCGTCATTCTATGGTCACTCTCACTCTGACCTCTGACCTCTGACCTCTGACCTCTGCCAACATACTTGCGCGTAGCTGAAGGATAACGTTGGTAAAGTGTTAATACAAAAGATTTTAAAATGTCTTCTATTTAGTCTCCATCTTTATCTGTCAGCCTCACTGTGGTGTCCCTCACTGTGGTGTTCTTCACTGTGGTGTTCCTCACTGTGGTGTCCCTCACTGTGGTGTTCTTCACTGTGGTGTTCCTCACTGTGGTGTTCTTCACTGTGGTGTTCCTCACTGTGGTGTTCCTCACTGTGGTGTTCCTCACTGTGGTGTTCTTCACTGTAGTGTTCTTCACTGTGGTGTTCCTCACTGTGGTGTTCCTCACTAAAGTGTTCCTCACTGTGGTGTTCCTCACTGTGGTGTTCTTCACTGTGGTGTTCCTCACTGTGGTGTTCCTCACTGTAGTGTCCCTCACTGTAGTGTCCCTCACTGTGGTGTTCCTCACTGTAGTGTTCCTCACTGTGGTGTTCTTCACTGTAGTGTCCCTCACTGTAGTGTCCCTCACTGTGGTGTTCCTCACTGTGGTGTTCCTCACTGTGGTGTTCTTCACTGTAGTGTCCCTCACTGTGGTGTTCCTCACTGTGGTGTTCCTCACTAAAGTGTTCTTCACTGTGGTGTTCCTCACTGTGGTGTTCTTCACTGTGGTGTTCCTCACTGTGGTGTTCTTCACTGTAGTGTCCCTCACTGTAGTGTTCCTCACTGTGGTGTTCCTCACTGTAGTGTCCCTCACTGTGGTGTTCCTCACTGCTCTCCCCAGAGATCACCTGTCAATCAAACAGTGTGTCCAGTACTGTGACGTCTTCCTCCTTGGGTTTCCTGTTGATGGAGTTTGAGTTCCTGTAGGTGGCGCTCTTTTCTTAGTCTGTTCAGCCACGGTGGCTATCGCTGCTCATGCTAACTACCCAGTTCTTCTTCTGGTGAAACGTAAAATGCATCACTTCCTGTCTCCAGAGGGTTCCTCCCGGTAAAGACCTACCTGACACCGGGTGTTGATGGAGAAGCTTTAGAGCCCTCAGATAGAGGAGTTTAGGGGTTACATAGAAACTGGTTCACTCTGCCCTCTACCTCGCTGCTCAGGTTCCTGTAGTAGAAAGTAAAGGAACTAGCTCGCCTCCCCATCTGCCACATGGAGGTGAAGCTGAATAGTTGTTTTTTTCCAAACTGCAATTAAAACCAGACTGAGACGAAGCCAACAAGCAGCAGTGAGAGAAGAAAACAACCAACTCTGCTGTTGTTGACTCTTAATCTGTAATGCATTGGCTGCAAACTGGCTGAGAGGTATTGATACGGAACTGATCAGGCGTGATCAATTGTAATATTACACCAAACATTTACATTACAAGACTTAATGTTGACAGGTTTTAGATTACAGATGACTCATCTCCCACCGCAGTAACACATGTAATGCATCACGTGTGATCCCAGAGTTCTGGTTCTGCACCGTTTGAAAGTAGAAGACTGTTTGGATTTTTACTCCCAAAGGAACTTCATTCTATTGTTGTGTTGCCAGTTCTGAACCAGAAAAAAGCAGTTTATCCTGGCAGCTGCAGATCCTTCAGCATTTACCCAGAACCACCCTCAAACCTGTCAGAACCTCATTCAGAACCTCTCCATGACCTTCCCAAAACCTTCCCAGATCCTGCCCACAACTCCATCCAGAACCTTCCCACAATCTTTCCTCAACCACCCCCATCAGAAACTTCCCCAAAAAATCCCCCAGAATCTCCCCACGAAATTGCTCTGCAAGAACCTTCCCAGTATCTTCCCAGAACCTCTTTGGAACCTATCCACAACCTCTCGTGGACCTGATTTTAACATCCCCAAAACTTTCCCCACACATCTCCCTGTACCTTCCCAGAACCTCTTTAGAACCTGCCCATAGCCGCACACAATCATCCCCACAAACCTCCACACAACCTGCCGAGAACCCTTCCAGAAACTCTTCCGGACCTCCCCAGAATCTCCACTGAAATGTCCCACAACCACCCCAGGACCCCCCCCCACAACTTTTCTAGAACCTGGACACCAAAGAGCCAGAACCATCCCAGAACCTCCTCAGAACCAACTCACAACATTCCCAGAGCCTCCCCACAACCCTCCTCACAACCTCCCCAGAACCTCTGGACAATGATCCCACAATCTTCCCAGAACCGTTCCAGAACCTTCCCAGAACTGTTCCAGAACCTTCCCAGAAACTTCCCAGAACTGTTCCAGAACCTTCCCAGAAACTTCCCAGAACAGTTCCAGAACCTTCTCCAATCGACCCAGATTCTTCCCAACCTGCCCTGTGTTACTTCAGAGCCTCCCTAGAACCTCACCTGAACCCATGCAGTTCTTTCCCATGGAGTGACTAGTAGCTGGAGTCCCTGTGAGCCTCCTGAGCTCTCTGACTCGCTTTCTCCTCGTTAAGATGAGATCAAAGGCACGGGGGTAATTAACGAGGTTCACACCATTGGACAGGTTCAATCCCTGCTCTGCTGCACACACACACACACACACACACACACACACACTGAAGTTAGCTATCCAGGATGTTTAGATGCTACCGCTTTGTGCAGTGCAGTGTAACAGGCAGCCAATCAGGATCCTGGTTGGTACAGACCCATTGTTTTGCTTTGATTTAATTGGCTGACAGTCAGAGAGAGAGTACAGTGGCCAGCAGGGACAAAGTTTGACAACAGGCAAAGACCAAAGACTGAACATGATTGGAGGTTCAAGAGGACGGAAGGCCGAGGGCTGATGCTCTTATCCAAAGCTCCTTGCAGTTCTCATAGGTGGCTCCAGTGGGAATTGAACCCCTAACCCTCGCTCCTGCCATGCTCAACTCCAGGTGTCATCGTGAGACAGAGTAGATGACTTTATCAGCAGTATTTAGCTGTATTTATAACATGAGCAAAGACCATCAGGTCAAAAGATGTGAACCTTTTTAAACCCTTGATGTTGAATTAGCAACATAATCCAGTGGATTATTCACACCTGGTAATCTGAAGATTTTAAATTACTTATCTTTTACTTTACCCCCATTGAATATGGATCATCTCTCTCTAGCCTCTCTAACCCCTCCACACACACACACACACACACACACACACACACCTCCAGTTCATTTAGCAGGCCGTCATGCAGTTAAGTTCCTGTCACACACTCTACTTATTTTAACATGACAAAGCAGCACAGCAGCACGCAACATGCCGTGTGTATGTGTGTGTGTGTGTGTGTGTGTGTGTGTGTGTGTGTGTGTATGTGTGTGTGTGTGTGTGTGTGTGTGTGTGTGTGTGTGTGTGTGTGTGTGTGTATGTGTGTGTGTGTGTGTGTGTGTGTGTGTGTGTGTGTGTGTGTGTGTGACAGAGACAGTGGAGAAGAAAGAGAAGGTGACAGAAAATATGAGGTTTAATGGATTTAATGTTCAGTTATTTCATGATAGTATTCAGGGACTACAGACTGTAACGGACTACCAGGGCAGCTTTCATTTCACTGTACAGGATGTACAGGATGTATTGGATGTATTGGATGTATTGGATGTATTGGATGTACAGGATGTACAGGATGTATTGGATGTACAGGATGTACAGGATGTACAGGATGTACAGGATGTATTGGATGTACAGGATGTACAGGATGTACAGGATGTACAGGATGTATTGGATGTACAGGATGTACTGGATGTACAGGATGTACAGGATGTATTGGATGTATTGGATGTACAGGATGTACAGGATGTACAGGATGTATTGGATGTATTGGATGTACAGGATGTACAGGATGTATTGGATGTACAGGATGTACAGGATGTACAGGATGTATTGGATGTACAGGATGTACAGGATGTACAGGATGTACTGGATGTACAGGATGTACTGGATGTACAGGATGTACAGGATGTATTGGATGTACAGGATGTATTGGATGTACAGGATGTACAGGATGTACTGGATGTACAGGATGTACAGGATGTACAGGATGTATTGGATGTACAGGATGTACAGGATGTACAGGATGTACAGGATGTACTGGATGTACAGGATGTATTGGATGTACAGGATGTACAGGATGTACAGGATGTACAGGATGTACTGGATGTACAGGATGTACTGGATGTACAGGATGTACAGGATGTACAGGATGTACAGGATGTACAGGATGTACAGGATGTACTGGATGTACAGGATGTATTGGATGTACAGGATGTACAGGATGTACAGGATGTACAGGATGTACTGGATGTACAGGATGTACTGGATGTACAGGATGTATTGGATGTACAGGATGTATTGGATGTATTGGATGTACAGGATGTACAGGATGTATTGGATGTACAGGATGTATTGGATGTACAGGATGTACAGGATGTGTATGTGACTAATAAAGTTCTTGAATCTTGAAATCTTGACTGAGAGAGACAGAAAGACAGAATGGTAAAAGAGCGAAGGAGAAACAGACATTATTTATACTTTTGAGTGAAATCGCACAACATGTCTCTCTCTCTCTCTCTCTCTCTCTCTCTCTCTCTCTCTCCCTCCCTTACAATCTGTCCCCTGTTAAGAAACACCACCAACTGTTGTTGATTTACATGGTTTTTAATCCTCCTAATGTAAGCACCAGGGCTGCCGTCACATCGGCTGGACTACATCCAGCATCCAATTTAAACACTCACACACACACACACACACACACTGCTGCTTTGTTTATTTCTATGGACTGAGTACATTTCTTCTTTAATATATCCATTGTACCAATAGGAACGTGTTAATATATCCAAGGTACAAATGGTAAAAGCGCTTTACACTACATTCACCCCCTGGTGGCAGGGCCTGCACATCAGGGGGAACTAACCATTCATACAGTCACACAGCTTCGGGAGGAGCCGGGGATCGAACCACCGAGCTTCTGGTTAGCGGACGACCCGCTCTACCTCCTGAGCCACAACTGGTCCTGCAGCCAACCTTCATGGTGCTATAAACAACCATTAAGAATGCATGACAGCAAACCAGCAGTATTAAATGGCTTCATAAGCATCAACTCAGGGTTCTTTACTCTCATTGCCAGTATTTTTATTTTAACAAATCAGATTAGTTGGTTTTCTGAGCCATCGTAGTTCTGTGAAGAACCAAAGAACATTCGTTTCGGCGTGTAGATATGTCTTCTCTGTGTTTCTTCCCCCCAACAACATATACATGAAGCAGCACTATATGCAAATGCTACATGCATATTTAATCTAACATGCTAATCCTCCTGAATGCACATACAACACGCTTAATACCCACGGCATCCCCACACCGTGTACATGCCTGTGGTGGTGAGTGTAGGCATGTTGGGTACATGCAGGCTGGAAGTGCTTAGTGGGGCTAATGTGTGGGAGCGTGCTGGTTAGCTAGCAGCCCGAGCTACAGAGATCAGTGTGTTATAATAATATACACACACAGGAGCATGTGTTGCTATAGAGCACTGTTCTCAAAGTGAGTTTAATTTGACTTTATTTTAATTCACTGGGAATTATCCCAGTTAGAGAGTATAAAATAATCAATAATAATCAATAGCTTCACTGCTATTATCTCCCCATGTACACTGGAGACAGTTCAGCAATTCAATATTCAATCAACAACTAAACAGCTTCCCATATGGGGTGACCGGGTCAAAGGGTGTTCCTCTTAAGATAAGATAAGATAAGATAAGAGAGACTTTATTAATCCCGCCGTGGGGAAATTCACGTTACAGCAGCTCACAACAATAGAAAAACAGAATATAGAATAGAATAGAATATACAATAAACAATATAGTGCAAAAAAAACAAGTGTGCAAACAATAGAGTGCCATAAGAAAAAGCAAACAGATAAACAAGTAGTATTAACAAATTAAATATTAAATATATTTACAAGGTGGTGGAGGGGGAGATGATTGACTGGTTGTTGGGGGGGGGGGTATTGCACAGTTCTATATAAGAGAGGAAAGATGAGGACTAGACTGTTGAGTTGAACAGTCTAACAGCGGTGGGGATGAAGGACCTGCGGTAGCTCCTTCCTACACTGAGGGTGACGGAGTCTGCCGCTGAAGGAGCTGCTCAGGGCCTCCACTGTCTGATGCAGTGGGTGAGAGGTGTTGTCCCTGATGGAGGTCAGCCTGGCTAACATCCTCCTCTCACCCACCTCCTCCACAGAGGGCAGTGGGCAGCCCAGGACAGAGCTGGCCCTCCTGACCAGCTTGTTCAGTCTCTTCCTGTCCCGGTCAGTGCTGCCCGCTCCCCAGCAGACCACAGCGTAGTGAATAGCAGAAGCTACCAGAGTCATAGAAGGTCCGTAGCAGGGGCCCGCGTACTCCAAAGGACCTCAGTCTCCTCAGAAGGTGGAGGCCACTTTGGCCCTTCTTGTACAGGGCGTTAGTGTTGTGTGACCAGTCCAGTTTATTGTTGAGGTGAACACCCAGGTACTTAAAACTGTCCACCATTTCTATGTCCAAGCCCTGGATGTTCACCGGTGTGAGGGGTGGTGCCTTCCTCCGGGGGTCAATCACCATCTCCTTCGTCTTACTGGTGTTTAAGCACAGGTGGTTACGCTCACACCAGTCCACAAAGTCCATGATGACTGACCTGTACTCCAGCTCATTCCCCTCAGACACACAGCCAACAATGGCTGAGTCGTCAGAGAACTTCTGGAGATGACAGCTGCTGGTGTTGTGGGTGAAGTCGGATGTGTAGAGGGAGAAGAGGAAGGGAGAGAGGACCGTTCCTTGGGGGGCCCCAGTGCTGCAGACTACCCCCTCCGACACACAGTTGCGCAGTCTCACATACTGTGGCCTGTCGGTGAGGTAGTTGATGGTCCAAGCAGTCAGCTGTTCATCCACTCCTGCACTCTTCATCTTCCCCCGCAGCAGCGTCGGTTGAATTGTGTTGAATGCGCTGGAGAAATCAAAAAACATGATTCTCACAGCGCTCCCAGCACTCTCCAGGTGGGACAGTGATCGGTGCTTGTCCTCATATCTAATGGATTCCAACCCACAAGAACACAAGGACCGACTTGTGACTCGACTCATGAGAGGAAATGGGAAGAGCATCACATCCAAACAGCGCTAGAGTCTAACGTACAGAGCCATAACCCAGCCTCTTCAGGGTTCACTTCTGTCTGTTTCTACTGAACTGATCATTTCAGCACTGATCCATCTGATTGATTTAGTGTTTAGATCATGTAGCTTGTTAGCTAGCTAACCATAGTATCTGCTCAGCTAACCATCACTGTCCTGTTGCTAACACATCTGGTTAGCACACTAGCTACCGTAGCTAATAGAAGGTAGCGTTAGCAGTGGCTAGTAGTCCCATGTTAACAGTAACTAAATTAGCCTGCCGGTTAGTTAGCTAGCTAACAGTTTGTTCAGGCTAAAGACAAGACAGTTTACTGAGTCACAGTAACCTACATTTGGAGACAAATCTACCTTAGTAGATTCACAAGTTGTTTGTGGCTTATATTTAAAAACAAAAAACTAAATACAAAAAGCAGTAGCCTACCGGGTGAGGGGAAAAGCACAAAGTAGCTCTAGTATGAGTGTTGAGCCAAACCCATCAAATGTAAAAAATATAATATAATAATAAATAATAAATAATAAATAATAAATTCATACCAAACTCACATCTCACTTGTTTATTGGGGCACTTGCATGAAACAGTTTTGGAAAGAAACATTTTCATCAGAGTGTTGAAAGGCTCATATTTCAGATCTGCTACCTCACTCCTTTTTGAGTAGCTGCATTTATTATCTTCCAAAGCGTTTGTATTTGTGTCCGTGATTCAACATACAGCGTTTCATTCTTGCAGGATGAAGGGATTTCTTTCCCCCGTTCAGCTGTGGTGCTCCTCTGAAAACCACACTGCCTGCATAGTCCAGGTCCTGGATGCTGAGTCTGTATTGGAGCACTTCTCATCTCCAGCTCCAGTCTGGACTGAAACTCATAGAAACATATGAGGAGCGTGTTGTGGTGCTGCAGCTGATGCATTATGGATGGAGATGGTCGCTTCCAACTCCTCTAGGGAGGAAAAACAAGCTGGGAGCTCCGATATGAACAGTGGTGAGAGAGAAGAGAGAGGAGGAAGGAGGAGGAGAGGAGGGGAGAAGAGAGAAGAGGGGAGAAGAGAGGACAGGAAAGGAAGATGTGTGGAAAGAGATTAGAGGAAGAGTGGAGAGGAGAAGAAAAGAGGAGAGGAAAGACAAGAGGAACAAGAGAGGAATAATGGAGAGGAGAAGATGAGAAGAAAGTAGAGATAAAGAAAGTGAGAAAGAAGAAGCAGGAAAGTAGATAGATATTGTTTTCAGTAAATGCACCAGTGGGGGCTCGTCCATACGGACGCTAGGGCGCCCCACTTGATTGGATAATAATAATAATAATAATAATAATAATAATAATAATAATAAATAAATATAAATATATATATATATATTTTTTAATCTGAACACATTTCAGACTAAGACAGCTGCATGTGAAGGTTTCTGGTTTTCAGGCTGGGCTGTAGGTAGATTGTATTTATAATTCATATACAGTACCAGTCAAAAGTTTGGACACACTTACTCATTGAAAGGGTTTTTCTTTATTTTCACAATTTTCCACTATTTTAGAATAATAGTAAAGTCGTCATCAAAACTGTGAAATAACACAAAAGGAATTATGCAGTGACCAAAAAAAATAAAAACAAAATTTTAGATTCTTCAAAGTAGAAACCCTTTGGCATTAACAAGCAAAGAAATTCCACAAATGAACTTTTAAAGGCCACAATCACTATGTGAGTGTTTAAAATGATGATTTAATCATTGTGGTTCAACATTCTCCACCTCTAAAGTCTAAATGAAAACTACTTGTTGGTGCATTTCAATTTAATTAAAATGTAAGTTTTGAAAATAAATTCATACACAGGCATCAACTTCTCTATTTGTCTAAGAACATTTCAAGCATTTAACCCTTATGCCCTGTTAAGGAAATTTGTGTAGTTGTGAGGTGCATTTATTGAGGTAATTTTGGCTGTGATTGTTCCCTAGCCATGAAATTGGTAAGGAAAGTGTGTTTTTCAATGAATTTTGGAATTTTTGAGTTTCATCCATATCCACTGTATTTTGACTGTGTGAGATGTTTTTGTTACATTGGGACTGTTAACTACAAGATTTGTATCATAGACTTCCATTATAACCACATTTTTGTGTTTGTATGTGTCATCAGATAATTTGGCTGCAAATCCGTACCCCCTCTATTTCTCTCCTCTCATACACACAAACGCGCACACATTCACACACACACGCACACACACACACACACACGCACACACACACAATCTTATTTTGTCATGAACATGCAGGTAGCAGTCTTTACTATACATCAAATCCATTTTAGTTGAAAAAAAAATTTCAACACACACACACACACACACACACACACACACACACACACACACACTCTGTCTGCGTGTCCTGGTGTGTGTGGTGATTTCCCCTGCTGCTGCTTCCTCATTACTCAATTAAAGCAGGAAGTGCACCGTGCACTGGTACCGCTAACCTTCTCTATTACCTTCACAATGTAGGGAGGTGTGAGTGTGTGTGTGATGATGAATGAGTGTGTGTGTGTGTGTGTGTGTGTGTGTGTGTGTGTGTGTGAGAGAGAGGTTGAGACTGAGCGTTACATTAACACGTATATTTTGGATTGTATTTTGTACATTGCACATGTTCTTTAAACTGCACATTGTGAACTTGCACATATCCTGCACAAAATGTACAGCTCTTTAATTTTCAGAACATATATATGACACATATTCTTTTATTTTATTGTTATTATTAATTTTCTTATTTCTATTCTAATATATATATTTAGTGTGAATTTTTTGTATTCTTGAACTTTGCTTTTTACGGTACTTTTATTGCTGTTTTGTTTTTATTCTTCTCTTGCTATGTTGTTTATTGTTTGTTTATTGTGTATTGTGTATTGTGTATTGTTTATTGTTTATTGTGTATTGTGTATTGTTTCTTGTTATGCACCAAAACACCAAGTCAAATTCCTTGTATGTGAAAACATACGTGTTCCTTAAACATGCATGTGAGAGAGAGAGAGAGAGTGTGAGTGTGTGTGTATGTGTGTGTGTGTGTGTGTGTGTGTGTATGTGTGTGTGTGTGTGTGTGTGTGTGTGTGTGTGTGTTGCCTTAAACGAAAAGAGAAAACCACCCTTCCATCCCCTCCTACCGGTTGTTAAAGAGGTTGATTGATCGTAGCGAGTCTCATTTGACGGCCCATGATTCATTCCTGGAGGTCTGGGAATACTCTGTGTGCGTGTGTGTGTGTGTGTGTGTGTGTGTGCGTGTGTGAGAGAGAGAGAGAGAGAGAGAGAGAGAGAATATACCAGGTGTGTGAAAAAACTGTGTGTGTGCTGGATACACCGTGTGAGTGAGAAACAACTGAGAAAGAAGAAATACTGTGTGTGTGTGTGTGTGCGTGTGTGTGTGTGTGTGTGTGTGTGTGTGTGTGTGTGTGTGTGTGTGTGTGCGTGTGTGCGCGTGTGTGCGTGTGTGTGTGTGTGTGTGCGTGCCTGCCTTCGGGAGAGAAGGATGTAGGGAAGGGGTGATTATTTTTCTCTCTTTAACACCCCATTACATGATGGATAACCACATCCACAGGGACGCATGATGGATAGATCACACACACACACACACACACACACACACACACACACACACACACACACTCTTAGCTCTGTTGGACTCTCTCACACTGGTAGGTTTGCACACACATGCTTGTATTACTGTCGTTGTGAGGACATTCTGCTGACTTCCCTTCAAGCCCTGACCTTTGACCTCAACCTCGACCCTGACTCCAGCCTTCAACCCCGTCTGATGAGGAATTGATCCCTGAAAACATCCCATCATACGGATCAATTCTGAACCACAATGTCGTTAATTGTTCCACGTCAGACTTTACAGGTAGAAACTCAAATATCAAATCACCAAAACGAGACATGAAAATTTGAATGAATCAATCATGATTAGGAATCGATGCTCTGATTCACTTTTTGTTTTTGTTTCAGGCTGATGCCAATAATAAATCAGTTTCTAATCAAATAAAACTTAAAATAACTTAAAATAAAAACATCTTGAGCTCCAGATTAGTTGGTGTTCTTCAGAAAGATGATCAATCAAAACTGATGTGTTGGTATTGATCAGCATTAACCTTTCCCTCCAGGAGGAACCTCCCTCATGTCCACACAGCATCTGTCGCTGGGGGGAGGGGTCTTCACGTCTGCTCTGTTGCTCGTCCTGGTTAAGACCCGGTTAAGACCTGGTTAAGACCCGGTTAAGACCCTGTTAAGACCTGGTTAAGACCCGGTTAAGACCAGGTTAAGACCTGGTTAAGACCTAGTTAAGACCTGGTTAAGACCTGGTTAAGACCTAGTTAAGACCCGGTTAAGACCTGGTTAAGACCTGGTTAAGACCTGGTTAAGACCCGGTTAAGACCCGGTTAAGACCTAGTTAAGACCCTGTTAAGACCTGGTTAAGACCCGGTTAAGACCCTGTTAAGACCTGGTTAAGACCCGGTTAAGACCTCAACAGTAACACACACTGTTCCTCACCCAGACTCAGCTTATCTTTGTTTCTCTCACGGCTACACTGAAGTACTCCTCACTTGTTTAACTTGTTTAACTTGTTTAACTAACATTTACATTTTCCTGCGTTCGACTGATGTACTTCAACGTCTCAAGGACACAGCGGGAGACGTGTTGATGGACACGCACTGAAATTGAATTTGTCAGCGCTCGACCTTACCGGAGGTTTTCCGCCGGGCTGCCCGCTGCCCTGGAACAAACTCATGTCACGTCTTTCAGCCCCAACGCGGGTCGCGGTGCGTTCAGGCTCCTCAGATCAACGCTGTTGCCTTTTGTTTCCTTCTAAACGTTGTTAATCAGGCTGCCTGTCATGCAGGTAGCAGCCTTGCAGGACCACGACTCCCTTTCTACCACTTTCATTCATTCTGCATCACTCCACCCTGTCTGTCTGTCTGTCTGTCTGTCTATCTGTCTGTCTGTCGGTCTGGCCATCTATCTGTCTATCTATCTGCCTGTCTATCTATCAGTCTGTTTGTCTGTCCATCTATCTGTCTGTCTGTCTATAAGTCTGTCTGTCTGTCTGGTGTTGCATTCAGGGTCTGATGAATGTTTTTTTTGTTTTTTTTAAATTAAACTGAGGTAAACTAAGTAACTGGTAATTCGGGGCTCTGAGACGACACCTCAACGCAACATGAAGGTCTGACAGGTTTTTGTCCTGCGTCCTGTATCTGAGCCATGGAGTCAAAGTGAACCAGGTTGGGTCAGCGGGTCGGCGGGTCAGCGGGTCAGCAGGTCAGCGGGTCGGCGGGTCAGCGGTCAGCGGGTCGGCGGGTCGGCGGGTCGGCGGGTCGGCGGGTCGGCGGGTCGGCGGGTCAGCGGGTCAGCGGGTCAGGCGGGTCGGCGGGTCGGCGGGTCAGCGGGTCAGCGGGTCAGCGGGTCAGCGGGTCAGGCAGGTCGGCGGGTCAGCGGGTCAGCGGGTCGGCGGGTCAGCGGGTCAGCGGGGGTGTCTGGACAAACATCTGAGGCTGATCGCAGCAGCAGAAGTTGCTACGAACCTCCTGATGACGGTGATCTTCAGTATCGCCACCCGTTCCTCCAATCCTGGAGAAACATGGAGCACTCGTAGATGGACAGAAGGTGGAAGTTGGTTGGTTGAGTTTTGGTAACCTGTCATCCCACCAGGTTAGAGAGTCCAGACCAACCTGGTTCCAGTCTGGAACTTGATCTACCATGATGGACTTGTCTGCTCTTCTCTGGTGTTCATACCAGTTAAGAACACATGAAGAAACATCTGGACATGACTGACCGAGTCTCCTTCTACCCATAATGCCTTGTGTTCCGGGGTGGTTTCCTGTAGCTGGTTGGATCCTGCTCTCTCTCCTAACGAACCACCACAGTTCTCTTCTACCCATAATGCCTTGTGTTCTCTTGTTAGAGGACTGAGACGTTTTCAGGCGTCTCGTCGGTTATCTGGTGAATGTTGTTGTTCTCACCTGGAGACCAACCAGCTACAGGAGGAAACGCTGCAGAGGTTAACAAACCCACCAGAACACGCTGGCTGTGAACGCAGCCTTGAGAGTATGCTGTGGGTGTGTGTGTGTGTGTGAGTGTGTGTGTGTGAGAGAGAGAGAGAGAGGGATGGGGCGAGCTAGCAAGCTACCCAGTGTTTACTGTCTGTGTAAATGTAGACTGGCAGAAGGAAATATTTACCTTACAATAAGCTATCAGATCAAACCCCCCTCCCTTCCCCCCTCCCTTCCTCCCTCCCTTCCCCCCTCCCTTCCTCCCTCCCTTCCTCCCTCCCTTCCTTCCTCCATTCCTTCCTCCCTTCCCCCCCCCCTCCCTTTCTCCCTCCCTTCCTTCCTTCCTTCCTCCTACCTACTTACTTCCTTTAGTCCTTTTCTCCTTACACCCTCCCTCCCTTCCTTCCTTCCTTCCTTGCTTCCATCCTTCCAACCTTCTTCTGGTAGATAATCTTATCTTAAGGTCAGTAAAACCTCCCAGACAACATTTAACACCCATAAATGTTGTCCTGTCCTGTTCTTTGAAACTAAACAGTTCTACATCCTTCCAAGAGTTGTCAGGGTGAGATGTTGGTGTAGCGTATAATCTTTAAAAAATCTCATGAAACTTTAAGGTGAAACTCACTGAAGAAAGGTCAATTATAACTGTAAGGTTATCACTAATGTATCTGGATGCCGTGCTGCTCACACCGGGTCGATACCAGACT
>JAXDDW010000279.1:60000-77500 GCA_034670385.1 Hoplostethus mediterraneus | reverse complement strand
ATGGAGCTCCTAGTGCCTTGCTCTGCCCATTGAGCCGCGCTGGGAATTGAACCCCAAAAACTGCACTATGAATTATCCCTCCGCCTGACAACCCGCTCTGATTGAATGGTTGACGTCCTCCAGTTTCACCCACAAACCTTTCAAAAAGTGACTTCTGATTCATTTCCTCGCCAATCACAGTCCAGTCAGAACGAGGCTCAGGTGTGGCAGGGCGGGGCTTAGCGTCTGTCAGCTGTGATTCAGGCGGCAGGTGAGACTGTCCATCAACACCCGGCTGAGTCCGTGTATTCTCCAGAGGCTGATACGTCAAGAGTTGAAACCGTTCACCGACACATGGCGTGGGTTTGGTCGTGTGGCCATGCCGGTGTATTTACTCACCGTCATCAAATCTGGTTCTGTTGAGTATTTGTATTTGTCAGCTGGTGTTTGAGCAGCTTCACCCGTTAACACCTTGATGTGAAACAAGTCAAGGTGTTTTCAGTTGAAACCCACGAGGAAAATGTTGAACTTTTCAAATATATACAGGAATATAAAAGGAGTCTACAGTCAGAGTCCAGGATTGCGTACAGTACTATTGATCACCGTGATTCAGTGGTATTGATCACCAAGCCAGGCTGAGGGCAGGACCTCATTCGCTCATGGACTTTTGCTGGGAAATGAAAGTTTTTTTGTTGGATGTGGAATCAGGAATCAACTTGACTGAAAAATGAATAATAAAAAATAGAATGAGAATTATGGAAAGAGGTTGAGAAACTACAGTGGTAGTTATTCACATCACATCACATGACATGACATGACATCACATCACATGACATCACATCACATCACATCACATCACATCACATCACATCACATCACATCACATGTATCTGGACAGCCCGTCATCACGTTCCAGTCTCTCAGGCTTCACAGTGGCCTTGGAGTGAAAACAGTAAATGGTTAGTACACGACATCCCCCAGCCTTAGTGGGGAAAAACCCACAAAACCTGTTAGGAAAAAATTGGAATTGGAAGATTGTAAAATCCATGTGGCAAAACCAGATGAAGTTTATTGTAACAGAAACATCGAGAGCGAGAGACCGACTGGAGGTTCTGGAGGGTTTCAGTCTGACGAGCTGCTGGTCCACACGACGCCACGAAGCTCTGAGGAAGGACTGGTGGGGTCTAATACACACAAGTACTAGTTAATACACACAAGTACTAGATACAGGACAGAAAGACGTCACACGTGGGCTCAGACTCAGTACTGGGAAGGTCTTCCTAAAATAAAGTCTCCAAGCCCTTTTTTACCATGAGAGCTGAAATGAAAGCCGATCAAATCCATTGATCATCTGGATGGTAACATGGGAAAAACCAGACGCCACTCTGGTCTCACAACGCTGTAGAAATGGAAACGTATCCATGATACACGACGGGTGTCAGTCCAAATGATACATATCAACTTTAGGAAAACGATGCTAATTGAATTTGACGGATCACAGATGACGGGCCGAGGTTAATGAAACTTCAAAACAAAAGATGACTGTCCTCAAAACCAGAACCGGTTTGTCGGCGAAGGTCTTGAGATGATTCGTTATTTCAATGCTACCAGACGCTAGACTGACCCCAGGAGGTCAGACCAGCTAAAACACAGGAGGTGGTCCCAGCTGGAATACTTGAGCTGAGAAAACCACTGACACGTTCGTTCTGGACCAATCACAGACCTCCGCTGGTAACACCAATCAGAGGGGCCTTTATTTTGGAAGAGATCTCTGGCGCTCTGGACCCGTGTCCCCGTGTGACCTTTCCACCCCGCCGACAATACTGTCAGCTAGACTGGACCTGAGCATCAGTCAGGACTACAAGGGGGGGGGGGTCTGTGTGTGTGTGTGTGTGTGTGTGTGTGTGTGTCTCATCTGTTTGGTGTTGAGTTGCTGCTGAAAGATGCTAATCAGGCCCTCAGCCTCCCTCTGCTACTCTCAATAGAATAGAGAACAGACAAGACAGAATAGAACAGAATAGAACAGAATAGAATAGAATAGAATAGAATAGAATAGAGAACAGACAAGCATAGAACAGAATAGAACAGAATAGAATAGAATAGAATAGAATAGAATAGAATAGAATAGAATAGAACAGAACAGAACAGAACAGAATAGAATAGAATAGAATAGAATAGAATAGAATAGAATAGAACAGAACAGAACAGAACAGAACAGAACAGAATAGAATAGAATAGAATAGAATAGAATAGAATAGAATAGAATAGAATAGAACAGAACAGAACAGAATAGAATAGAATAGAATAGAATAGAATAGAATAGAATAGAATAGAACAGAACAGAATAGAATAGAATAGAATAGAATAGAATAGAATAGAACAGAATAGAACAGAACAGAATAGAATAGAATAGAATAGAATAGAATAGAACAGAATAGAACAGAACAGAATAGAACAGAACAGAACAGAACAGAATAGAATAGAATAGAATAGAATAGAACAGAATAGAACAGAACAGAATAGAATAGAATAGAATAGAATAGAACAGAATAGAACAGAACAGAATAGAATAGAATAGAATAGAATAGAACAGAATAGAATAGAATAGAATAGAATAGAATAGAATAGAATAGAATAGAATAGAACAGAATAGAACAGAATAGAATAGAATAGAACAGATCATTTCACCGTCGTCCTCTCAGCCTTCTACTGTCTCAATAAAGACAAGAGTGGACTGGTCTAGTGGACTGGTCTAGTGGACTGGTCTAGTGGACTGGTCTAGTGGACTAGAACCAAAACCAGTCCGGTGTCTCCGCTGGACCGTTGGCTCCTGGATTTACCTGCATCTGGATAACAGGGACGCCTGAGACCGTAGATCCTACTGGTCCAGATTCAGTCCTGGTGTCGGTTTGGTCACTGGTGGGAAACGATCCGGACTGAGACTCTTGTGTGTGTGTGTGTGTGTGTGTGTGTGTGTGTGTGTGTGTGTGTGTGTGTGTGTGTGTGATTCCAACCTGGCACTGATTGGAGTCTGGCTGGCACAACCAGCAAGCGCCAAGCGACAGGTGTCTCTGTTTTAGCACACACACACACACACACACACACACGCGCACGCACACACACAACCTTGGAACCCTCTGGGCTGCCACGGCAACCTTCCAGAGAGCTGATTGGATCAGGCAGACGGTGAGCCAGAGTTTTAATTAGAGTGTGTGTGTGTGTGTTTCAGATTTTGTGTGCGTGTGCAGCGATGTGTACAAGGGTGTATGTGTATATGTGACTTTAAGTGTGTGTGTGTGTGTGTGTGTGTGTGTGTGTGTGTGTGTGTGTGTGTGTGTGTGTGTGTGTGTGTGTGTGTGCAGACATCAGTCTCAGTGTTTCTTCCTTGATCTTCTTCCTCAAAGCTAATTATGATTTAGTGTATGAACTCACCTCACTGGCAGCTCCTGTCTCTCTCTCTACCTGTCTCTCTCTACCTGTCTCTCTCTACCTGTCTCTCTCTCTACCTGTCTCTCTCTACCTGTCTCTCTCTCTACCTGTCTCTCTCTACCTGTCTCTCTCTACCTGTCTCTCTCTCTACCTGTCTCTCTCTACCTGTCTCTCTCTCTTTCTCTCCACCTGTCTCTCTCTCTACCTGTCTCTCCCTCTTCCTGTCTCTCTCTACCTGTCTCTTTCTCTACCTGTGTCTCTCTCTTTCTCTCTACCTGTCTCTCTCTCTACCTGTCTCTCTCTACCTGTCTCTCTCTCTACCTGTCTCTCTCTACCTGTCTCTCTCTCTACCTGTCTCCATCCCACTATCAATCAGACTGTAACAGATGAGACATCCTGAGTTATGATAGTTAGAACCAGTTGACTGTCTGAACCACGGTTGGTGTCTGTAGATCATCCAGTCTGTCTGTCTTTTACTGTCAGTCTGTCTGTCTCTCTCTTTTACTGTCAGTCTGTCTGTCTCTCCTGACCTTCACCCCGGATGACCTCAGTTCAATTCCCAACAAAACCTGAACCAAACTGTTGTCTAACTTTAACCGTTAGCTCGGCAGTTGGGGGTGGATGGAGGAGAAAAGGATAGGATGATTAAAAAAGAGACAAGAGGAAAGAAAAGAAAGTTGATGAGGATATAAAAGGAAAGAGGGGAGGATAGGAGACATGGAGGGGAAAGGAGACAAGGAGATGGAAGGAGAGAAAGGGAGGGGATATGAGAGGAAGGAGGGGAGGATAGGAGACAAAGCAAGAAGAGAAGAGGTGATCAGGGGAAAGAGGAGGATAGAAGGAGTGGAGAGGACAGAGGAGAGAAAGAAAGGAAACAAGAAAGGTAAAGAATGAAGGAAAGGAGAGGAGAGAGTAGAAGGAGAAATGAGGTTACCAGAAGAGAGGTGAGGAAAGGAGAGGAGACAAGGAGAGGAGACAAGAGGAAAGGAGAGAAAAAGAACAGAGATGAGAGAGGGAAATGAGAAGGAAGGAGAAGAGGAAAGAAGAGAGGATAGAAAGAAAGGAGGTAAAGGAGGAAAGAGAGGAGACGAGAAGAAAGAGGACAGAGGGAGAAGAGGGGAAGGGAAGTCTCCAGGCAGCTTCCCTTGATATTAGTCTTCCCAGGAAAACACTCCCATGGGTGAGAGGGGGAGGGGGAGGGGTGAGGAGGGGGAGGATGGGGGAGGAGGGGGAGGTTATGACTATGAAAAACTATTCAGTTAAAGGGGGGGGGGGGGGGGGGGGGGGGGAGATAGGAGAAGGAGGACAGGAAAGAGGAGGAGAGAGGGAGATGAGGTGAGGAGTTGGTTGGTAGCAAAGGAGGAGAAGAAAAAGAGAAGAGGCAAGGGATTGAAGAGGGAGGGAGGAAAGGAGGAGGGGGAGGGAGAAACGAACAGGAGAGAGATGGAAACAAGAGGGAGATGAAACTCAGAGAGAGACGGGGGGGGGGTAACGGGGTATTGGTGGCTTCAGTCGACTCAGCAGGAAGTGACATCACAAGCCAGCCAGAAGTCCCATGACTCCCCAGCAGCTGGTTGGTTGGTTGACTTTTGGTAACCTGTCATCCCACCAGGTTAGAGAGTCCAGACCAACCTGGTTCCAGTCTGGAACTTGATCTACCATGATGGACTTGTCTGCTCTTCTCTGGTGTTCATACCAGTTAAGAACACATGAAGAAACATCTGAACATGACTGACTAAGTCTCCTTCTACCCATAATGCCTTGTGTTCCGGGGTGGTTTCCTGTAGCTGGTTGGATCCCGTTCTCTCTCCTAACGAACCACCACAGTTCTCTTCTACCCATAATTCCTTGTGTTCTCTTGTTGGAGGACTGAGATGTTTTCAGGCGTCTCGTCGGTTATCTGGTGAATGTTGTTGTTCTCACCTGGAGACCAACCAGCTACAGGAGGAAACGCTGCAGAACGCTGCAACCCCTTCTCTGAGGGTTGTTGAAAGGCATTCTGGGAAATGCCTAACTGAAATAAAAGTAGACGAGGCAGCTTGAGGGAAAGTGGGTTCACCAAAACGTAAATTCCAACACTTCATCATAAAACAACTGTGATGTGTTGAACATCACAGACTGATGGGATCTAACAGGAAGAGGATCTAAGGGGAATTTCTCCCTTTAATTCCCAACAACAGTCGGTCTGCAGATGACAGAGTGAGGACAGGGGGAGGATCGTTACTCCTCCTGTAGCTGGTGCAGGAGTCTAGTGAGGGGTGCAGGAGTCTAGTGAGGGGTGCAGGAGTCTAGTGAGGATGCAGGAGTCTAGTGAGGGGTGCAGGAGTCTAGTGAGGGGTGCAGGAGTCTAGTGAGGGGTGCAGGAGTCTAGTGAGGGATGCAGGAGTCTAGTGAGGGGTGCAGGAGTCTAGTGAGGGATGCAGGAGTCTAGTGAGGGGTGCAGGAGTCTAGTGAGGGATGCAGGAGTCTAGTGAGGGGTGCAGGAGTCTAGTGAGGGATGCAGGAGTCTAGTGAGGGGTGCAGGAGTCTAGTGAGGGGTGCAGGAGTCTAGTGAGGGGTGCAGGAGTCTAGTGAGGATGCAGGAGTCTAGTGAGGGGTGCAGGAGTCTAGTGAGGGGTGCAGGAGTCTAGTGAGGGATGCAGGAGTCTAGTGAGGGATGCAGGAGTCTAGTGAGGGGTGCAGGAGTCTAGTGAGGGGTGCAGGAGTCTAGTGAGGGATGCAGGAGTCTAGTGAGGGGTGCAGGAGTCTAGTGAGGGGTGCAGGAGTCTAGTGAGGGATGCAGGAGTCTAGTGAGGGGTGCAGGAGTCTAGTGAGGGGTGCAGGAGTCTAGTGAGGGGTGCAGGAGTCTAGTGAGGGATGCAGGAGTCTAGTGAGGGGTGCAGGAGTCTAGTGAGGGATGCAGGAGTCTAGTGAGGGGTGCAGGAGTCTAGTGAGGGATGCAGGAGTCTAGTGAGGGGTGCAGGAGTCTAGTGAGGATGCAGGAGTCTAGTGAGGGGTGCAGGAGTCTAGTGAGGGGTGCAGGAGTCAGGTGAGGGATGCCGGAGTCTAGTGAGGATGCAGGAGTCTAGTGAGGGGTGCAGGAGTCTAGTGAGGGGTGCAGGAGTCTAGTGAGGGGTGCAGGAGTCTAGTGAGGGGTGCAGGAGTCTAGTGAGGGATGCAGGAGTCTAGTGAGGGGTGCAGGAGTCTAGTGAGGGATGCAGGAGTCTAGTGAGGGATGCAGGAGTCTAGTGAGGGATGCAGGAGTCTAGTGAGGGGTGCAGGAGTCTAGTGAGGGATGCAGGAGTCTAGTGAGGGGTGCAGGAGTCTAGTGAGGATGCAGGAGTCTAGTGAGGGGTGCAGGAGTCTAGTGAGGGGTGCAGGAGTCAAGTGAGGGATGCCGGAGTCTAGTCAGGATGCAGGAGTCTAGTGAGGGGTGCAGGAGTCTAGTGAGGGGTGCAGGAGTCTAGTGAGGGATGCAGGAGTCTAGTGAGGGGTGCAGGAGTCTAGTGAGGGATGCAGGAGTCTAGTGAGGGGTGCAGGAGTCTAGTGAGGGGTGCAGTGAGGGGTGCAGGAGTCTAGTGAGGGGTGCAGGAGTCTAGTGAGGGATGCAGGAGTCTAGTGAGGGGTGCAGGAGTCTAGTGAGGGGTGCAGGAGTCTAGTGAGGGATGCAGGAGTCTAGTGAGGGGATGCAGGAGTCTAGTGAGGGATGCAGGAGTCTAGTGAGGGATGCAGGAGTCTAGTGAGGGATGCAGGAGTCTAGTGAGGGGTGCAGGAGTCTAGTGAGGGGTGCAGGAGTCTAGTGAGGGGTGCAGTGAGGGGTGCAGGAGTCTAGTGAGGGGTGCAGGAGTCTAGTGAGGGATGCAGGAGTCTAGTGAGGGATGCAGGAGTCTAGTGAGGGATGCAGGAGTCTAGTGAGGGATGCAGGAGTCTAGTGAGGGGTGCAGGAGTCTAGTGAGGGTGCAGGAGTCTAGTGAGGGATGCAGGAGTCTAGTGAGGGATGCAGGAGTCTAGTGAGGGGTGCAGGAGTCTAGTGAGGGGTGCAGGAGTCTAGTGAGGGGTGCAGGAGTCTAGTGAGGGATGCAGGAGTCTAGTGAGGGATGCAGGAGTCTAGTGAGGGTGCAGGAGTCTAGTGAGGGGTGCAGAAGTTAGTGAGGGGTGCAGGAGTCTAGTGAGGGATGCGGAGTCTAGTGAGGGATGGCAGGAGTCTAGTGGGGTGCAGGAGTCTAGTGAGGGGTGCAGAGTCTAGTGAGGGGTGCAGGAGTCTAGTGAGGGATGCAGGAGTCTAGTGAGGGGTGCTGCAGTGAGGGGGTGAGGAGTCTAGTGAGGGATGCAGGAGTCTAGTGAGGGGGCAGGAGTCTAGTGGGGATGCAGGAGTGTAGCGGGTGCAGTGAGGGGTGCGGAGTCTAGTGGGGGAGCAGGGTCAGTGAGGGGTGCAGGAGTCTAGGAGGGGTGCAGGAGTCTAGTGAGGGGATGCGGATGTCTAGTGAGGGGTGCAGGAGTCTAGTGAGGGATGCAGGGAGTCTAGTGAGGGGTGCAGGAGTCTAGTGAGGGATGCGGAGTCTAGTGAGGGGTGCAGGAGTCTAGGTGAGGGTGCAGGAGTCTAGTGAGGGGTGCAGGGGAGGGGATGGTGAGTCCTTGAGGGGGGTTTGCCAGGGAGCGTGTGTGGTGGTGGAGGTGAGGATGGGTTTTTGATGGATTTGAGCGTGATTTTCCTTGACTTTTGCTGTGATTCATGCTAAAATGGAGGTTTGTGGTTGGTGGAGGGATTGCGGCGGGTCTGTTAGAAATGATTGACGGAATGTGCCCTTTAGGCTGGTGGGGTAGCCGTGAGAATGGGAAGAAGAGACGTGGGAGAGAAAAAACGAAGCTGGTATGGTGGAGTTGTCCTTGCATGGCTGCAGCCGGGTCGGCCAGCCAGGAACTGATTCAACGGAATCAGGAGAAGATGCACGTACTGGAAAGGTTGATGGGCGGAGGTGACCGTGGGGAAGAATGAGACCCGGTGCGGAAGTCAAGAAACAGCGTGAAGCCAGCGTGAACCACAGTGGGAACACAGGAAGAAAAGAGGCCACTACAGGAGACACCACAGTGAAGGAATACCAAGGGAAGACGCACAGTGAGGGACACACGTGATGACAGGACTTGGGGAGAGAGTGAGGAACCACAGTAAGGAGGAACACCACAGTGAGGAAGAACACCACGAGGAAGAACACCACAGTGAAGAACACCACAGTGAGGAGGAACATCACAGTGAGGCTGAGAGACAAAGATG
The DNA here is from genome assembly GCA_034670385.1 of Hoplostethus mediterraneus. Classification (NCBI taxonomy): domain Eukaryota; kingdom Metazoa; phylum Chordata; class Actinopteri; order Trachichthyiformes; family Trachichthyidae; genus Hoplostethus; species Hoplostethus mediterraneus. The sequence goes on along the minus strand of JAXDDW010000279.1, from coordinate 68,841 downwards.
ATGCTACTATCAACAGAACCTTAAATGACCTGTTACCCTAACTTCAAGGGAGTCAAGAGGAGGAAGGTGAAGGTCAAGGGGAGGAAGGTGAAGGTCAAGGGGAGGAAGGTGAAGGTCAAGAGGAGGAAGGTTCGGTGACTTGTGGAGGCTCTGCTGCAGTGGATGGAAATATTCCAGGTGAGTGAATCTCTATTCTGAAGGACGGTTGAAGTTATCTTGTGGGGATGTGAGAAGCTCAGCAGAACTTTTCATGAAGACACATTCATTAATTCTACATTGAAGACATGTAGCTGAAACTCATCCAGAGTGGCTTGAGGTCAACAGCAGAACCAGCGATAGAAGTTCATAAATTTAAGCTGACCAGAAACTGAAGTCTCACTCTGAAACCTGAGAGATGAGGTGAGTTGTTGCATGAAGGTTCAACAGGTTTCTGGTTAACCAAAGGTCTGTCTCTGTAGATCCTTTCATAATGTTGTCAGACATCAATAACAATCTGATCCTGTCAGTGGCAAAACAACGTGGACGTACATGGACAATCATTAACTAAGAAAAACGTATTCAAGTTGAAGAGTTTCATTCCAAAATGAAATCTAAGTGAAAACTGACCCAGGGCCAGTTAGATACTTGCTGGCTTTGCACAGATTAGAAAATGTAACAATTCAACATAAACTCACCAGTAATAGATTACTACTGCAACCTAACAGCTAATGTTAGAAGTGCCAGTATATTGTAGGGTTGCAGTACCTTTAGGGTTAGGACACATGGGTGGTGTTAACTGACTTTTACAGTTTGAATACTTTAAAGAGAATCAGTTTTCAATCAATTTGTGCTATATATATATACATATATACATATATACACTATATTGCCAAAAGTATTGGCTCACCTGCCTTGACTCGCATATGAACTTAAGTGACATCCCATTCTTAATCCATAGGGTTTAATATGACGTCGGTCCACCCTTTGCAGCTATAACAGCTTCAACTCTTCTGGGAAGGCTTTCCACAAGGTTTAGGAGTGTGTTTATGGGAATTTTTGACCATTCTTCCAGAAGCGCATTTGTGAGGTGACACACTGATGTTGGACGAGAAGGCCTGGCTCTCAGTCTCCGCTCTAATTCATCCCAAAGGTGTTCTATCGGGTTGAGGTCAGGACTCTGTGCAGGCCAGTCAAGTTCATCCACACCAAACTCTCCCATCCATGTCTTTATGGACCTTGCTTTGTGCACTGGTGCACAGTCATGTTGGAACAGGAAGGGGCCATCCCCAAACTGTTCCCACAAAGTTGGGAGCATGGAATTGTCTAAAATCACTTGGTATGCTGAAGCATTCAGAGTTCCTTTCACTGGAACTAAGGGGCCAAGCCCAGCTCCTGAAAAACAACCCCACACCATAATCCCCCCTCCACCAAACTTTACACTTGGCACAATGCAGTCAGACAAGTACCGTTCTCCTGGCAACCGCCAAACCCAGACTCATCCATCAGATCGCCAGATGGTGAAGCGCGATTCGTCACTCCAGAGAACGCGTCTCCACTGCTCTAGAGTCCAGTGGCGGCGTGCTTTACACCACTGCATCCGACGCTTTGCATTGCACTTGGTGATGTATGGCTTGGATGCAGCTGCTCGGCCATGGAAACCCATTCCATGAAGCTCTCTACGCACTGTTCTTGAGCTAATCTGAAGGCCACGTGAAGTTTGGAGGTCTGTAGCGATTGACTCTGCAGAAAGTTGGCGACCTCTGCGCACTATGCGCCTCAGCATCCGCTGACCCCGCTCCGTCATTTTACGTGGCCTACCACTTCGTGGCTGAGTTGCTGTCGTTCCCAATCGCTTCCACTTTGTTATAATACCACTGACAGTTGACTGTGGAATATTTAGGAGCGAGGAAATTTCACGACTGGACTTGTTGCACAGGTGGCATCCTATCACAGTACCACGCTGGAATTCACTGAGCTCCTGAGAGCGACCCATTCTTTCACAAATGTTTGTAGAAACAGTCTGCATGCCTTGGTGCTTGATTTTATACACCCATGGCCATGGAAGTGATTGGAACACCTGATTTCAATTATTTGGATGGGTGAGTGAATACTTTTGGCAATATAGTGTATATGTATATATATGTATACAAATAAGTAGACACCAGTAACACAAGTAACACCAAGACTGGAGGCAGGTACATTTCTGGAAGGCTCTGAACATATCTCAATGCAGTTGAATGACTGTGTGTATGTGTGTGTGTGTGTGTGTGTGTGTGTGTGTGTGTGTGTGTGTGTGGGGTCCATATTAGACACACATTATTCTATATGTGTATTATATATCTGTTAATGAAGACGCTGTTAACATTGTTAAATTGTTTGGTTAAATTGTCCGGGGTGTGTCCCTGCCTTCCACCCAATGCATTCTGGGATAGGATGCAGCCCCACAACCCTGAACCGGAATAAGCAGGTATGGAAAGTTATGGAATTTGGCACATCAAAATGTAATATTGTTACGGCACTGAGGCCTGAACCTCACAACCTCACTAGTGGTAACAATCCTGGGTTTGATACTCGACTCGTTGTGTCACAGGGAGCTTCAGGGTGATCAGGTTCTCCTGTGATCCATCAGGAAACCAACCGCTGTTGATGTCCGAGAAGTAGTGGGATTACTTCCACCCAGAGAAAGTAACTTTAGTGGGAGTAGTAGTAGTAGTGGGAGTGATGGTCCAGTGTAGTGTAGTAGTGTAGTGGTCAAAGCAACTGCCTACCTATGTGTCCTGGTTGCTGCTCTAGCGCCTCCTCTGGACCTGGGGGTGATAACACGCTACTCCTGGTGAAACTCCTCGGCTGGCGACTCCGCATGCGTGGGAGGAGGCGCGTGGTAGTCTACACCCTCCCCAGACCAGCAGAGGAGGTGCGTGGTAGTCTACACCCTCCCCAGACCGGCAGAGGAGGTGCGTGGTAGTCTACACCCTCCCCAGACCGGCAGAGGAGGCGCGTGGTAGTCTACACCCTCCCCAGACCGGCAGAGGGGGTGGAGCAGGAACTGGGAACCCGTGAAGTATAGTTGAGATGACGTCCGTACTGGTCAGCTCCCAGTGGAACCAGTAGACACTGAGGCTGGGAAAGCAACGGTGCTCAGTCACATTTTCCTGGATAAAAGGGGAATAAAAAAAAAAAAATAATAATAATAATAATAATATTATTATATGTATTATATAAATAAATGATAAATAAATATATTTATATTTATTATATAAATAATTCTATTTTTAAAAAATAAAACCAAATACTGTTCAGAAGAGAGTCCTTCCCTCCTGGGTCTCTTCCATCATATTAGAGCGTTAGTCGAGTGTCTGGCTCTGGGCCCTCCTGGGACCAGCTGCTGCCCCTCCTCCTCTCCAGCCACCAGAGGTCTGACGGGTTAGTCTGAGGGGTTAGTCTGAGGGGTTAGTCTGAGGGGTTAGTCTGAGGGGTTAGTCTGGCGGGTTAGTCTGAGGGGTTAGTCTGGCGGGTTAGTCTGAGGGGTTAGTCTGAGGGGTTAGTCTGAGGGGTTAGTCTGGCGGGTTAGTCTGGCGGGTTAGTCTGAGGGGTTAGTCTGAGGGGTTAGTCTGAGGGGTTAGTCTGAGGGGTTAGTCTGGCGGGTTAGTCTGGCGGGTTAGTCTGAGGGGTTAGTCTGAGGGGTTAGTCTGAGGGGTTAGTCTGAGGGGTTAGTCTGGCGGGTTAGTCTGAGGGGTTAGTCTGAGGGGTTAGTCTGACGGGTTAGTCTGACGGGTTAGTCTGAGGGGTTAGTCTGACGGGTTAGTCTGAGGGGTTAATCTGAGGGGTTAGTCTGACGGGTTAGTCTGAGGGGTTAGTCTGGCGGGTTAGTCTGAGGGGTTAGTCTGAGGGGTTAGTCCTCCTGTGGCTGAATATCTGCATACGATTGAGGCGAGCCTGACAGCCAGCTGACGCCAGGCTGACGGGCCCTCAGGGCCTCAGGGCCTCCGGAGCCTCTCTTCATCTAGCTGTCATATCAGCCTGCAGCCCACTGGGATTTGTAGGCTGTAAATCAGCTTGTTGTGGTGTTCAAAAGCTACCAGACACCAGAGGACATCTGCAATGCAGATTACCTAGTTAAGATTGGAATGAGTCACATGACCAGCCCCCAGATACCCTGGTCATGAGGTCATCACTCAACACCCTGGCTGCTTTCAGACAGATTTCTCCTTCAGAGAAGCGAGTGGCTCCCTGATCTAAGGGAGAATCAATCCAAGAGTGGAGACACCGACAGCCAATCACAGCCCAGGTAAAAAGCTGTATTAATACATGTTGATCAGGAGAGTCTCCACGAGACCTGAGGTGGGGAGAGAGGAGGGCAGGCTAGGTCAGTAAGGGGTTTACTGAAGACTCACCTGAGACTCCAGGAGGAATCCAGTCTCAGATAAAGGTCTGGATGTCTGATGTCGTGGTGCTGCCGGGTCGGCCTGACAACAGCCATCCTCCCATCCATCCATCCACCCCTCCGTCTACCATCCTCCCATCCATCCATCTATCCCCTCTGTCCCCGCTAGTATCTTCCAATGCATCCATCTACCAGCCAGTCATCTTTTTTTCATTTTTTATTGATCCTTTCCTCATCCTTCCATCCTTCCATCCTTCCATCCATCACTCTGACAGTCTCCACAGTGTTTTCTTCACCTTTCTATCTGTCTAATTGTGAGATGCCGGGGCTCAACCCGCGTCGCCGCCCCCTCGCGCAGCTACTCTTAATGTTCACTGGACGTAACGTTGTTTAATACCAGATTAATATACGCCAGATTAATATACGCCGGCACAAATTAAGCACTAAGCACTGCACACACACACAGGATGGTTTTGATGTGTTACCATGTTAATCAGCTCGCTGCCTGTCTCTGGTCTTCAGGTGGAACCAGCCGACTGACATGAAGTTTAAATGAAATAGAAACTATTCAAGCTAAACTCTTGAAGGATGAGTGAAATGTATTCTGAATCATCGTGGACATTTCACTTACATTTGTGCGATTCAAGATGTTTTTTCTTGACGTTGTCGATGTGATCCTCTCCGTTTGGCGGATTATGTTCACTGACTTCAGGAAAACAGGAAATCTAATGTCTGAAAACAGGATTAAGTCCATTTTTTTAAGTTACTGAGTCTTGACAAGCTAGCCTCTGCTACGCAGCGGTACACACACACACACACACACACACACACACACACACACACACACCTGCCTGTCAATCACACGTCTCGGCCAACAGAGGGAAAACTCCCAAACCCAAACAGTCATAATACCCATGATGCTAGAGTCCAGTGTGACGTCTGGTGGATTGGCATAGCTTGTAAACAGATCCATCAACGTGTCAGCAGGACCCAGACTCTGTGTGTGTGTGTGTGTGTGTGTGTGTGTGTGTGTGTGTATTCAGTATTCAGTGTGTGTTTGCAGTGTTGCTCCCACATTTCCCAGATCTTAAATCCCAGTTCACCAAGACAACGCTGTACTGGGTTTATCAACCTGACCAGTTCCTCCCCTGCACACACACACACACACACTCACACACACACACACACACACACACACACACACACACACACACACACACACTCCTAGAATATTCCCACGATGGTTTGAAAAACTGTGAAGCTGATAATAAAAATCAGCATCTGGTCTTGCTTTTCATGTTGCTATTGTACACATGCACACACACACACACACACACACACACAGGTACACGCATAGCTGCATACACACACATATACACACATGCCCATACACACACACACACACACACACACACACAGAATATTCCCCCTATGGTTTGAAAAAGTGTAAAGCTGAAAATGCAGCATCTGCTCTTATTGATCACACAACACACACACGTGCACTTTCACATGCACGCACACACACACACACACACACACACACACACACTCCTGCAATATTCCACACATGGTTCAATAAAATGGAAAGATCATAAAAAAATTATCTGGTCTAATGGAGAGTTTTAGTGTCCCATGATGGGCCAAGTTCTGGTTCAGAGGGAAACAATGAAAATTAAAAAAATATATAATATAATATAATATAATATAATATAATATAATATGATATGATATGATATAATATAATATGATATGATATGATATAATATAATATAATATGATATGATATAATATAATATAATATAATATAATATAATATGATATGATATAATATGATATAATATAATATAATATAATATAATATAATATAATATGATATGATATAATATGATATAATATAATATGATATGATATAATATAATATAATATGATATGATATAATATAATATAATATAATATAATATGATATGATATAATATGATATAATATAATATAATATAATATAATATAATATAATATAATATGATATGATATAATATGATATAATATAATATGATATGATATAATATAATATAATATAATATAATATAATATAATATAATATAATATAATATACGAGGCCGTGTGAACGCATCATCTACAATAGATCCTATGGGTTTGTTATTCTGCGTGAGGGCAGCCTGGCACCCAGCCCAGCCCTCCAGTCCTCACAGGCTGATTAGCCAAGTGTTTACCAGCTGGACTAAACCACATCCACAGATCCATTTGATTAACACTTCATCACAGTTAGCTTTGTGATCAGCACCGCACACACACACACACACACACACACACACACACACACACACACACACACACACATACACACACACACACACACATGCTCGTTTCAAAGTTACACAACCAAGAAAAATAAAAAATGAACAATGACAAAGGAAGAAGAAGAAGATAAAACAGAAAGATGAACAAAAACGTCAAGACAACAATGATGAAGTGAACACAACACATTACATCACGAGGCCTCAGAGCAGGTCAGAGGTCACGGCCTCCACAAACCTCATGAAAAACCAAGTTTATGTGACGCTGCTACTCCTCTGTTTCTCCAGTGAATCAGTGTTATTTTGTTTTTCAACAGTGTAACTCACAATTATTCATGAATATTTCATGGAAGCTCTTTTCTACCAAAACACAACAAACAACAAAACAGAACACTACAATTATGCTCCATTCACATGAAGGTTCATCAGCAATCAGCAGGAATCCATCTGACGAGCTGACATTGATACCAGAGCCGGTAGATTGATTAGCTGTTGATTTAGTTTGATTTCTCTTGTATTGTTATTTACATGTTTTCTTAATCGTTAATCGCAACAGTTTATCTTAAATAAGTAAAAGTACCAATCAAAATGAAATCCGACCTGACACTTCAGATATTTGAAATAAAAGTTAAAAAAAACCCAAAATAATGTCCAAATTAAAAGTACCAGCAGGACTGGTACCTGATACATCATGTTTCAAAATAAAAGTACCATCCAAAATAACATCCAACTTGATACATCATGTTTCAAAATAAAAGTACCATCCAAACCTGACACCTATGGTATTCAAAATAAGAGCACTAACCAAAATTACACCTTATAAGTACCTGATGCATTAGGTTACAAAATAAAAGTACAAACCAAAATGATACAGTCTTTCAAAGTAAAAGTAACAAACCAGATTGAATGCCTTTAAACCATTCTGCTATGATTACTATGGAAACTTTTATTTTATTTAATCATCAGTGGATTCAATTCTGTGATGGTTCATGTGACTCAAAGTAGACAAGCCTGCTGCATCTGAATGCCTGTCATGTGGAGAAAGTAACCAATCGGTACAGACGCAGTGCGTTCGGACCAATCAGAAACGAGAAAAGGCGGAGCTTCATCTCTCCACAAGGTGCCCATGGAGTAAAACACAAATGTCATCTCTCCCTCTGTCTCTCCATCTCTCCCCCTCTTTCTCTCTCTCCCTTCTTCCCTCCCACATCTTGACTTTTCTCTCACCCCATCTCTCACTTTCCATCCTTCTCTCTCTCTCTCTCTCTCTCACCCCCCTTTTCTTTCCTCCCTCATCCTCGAGTCTTCCTCCCTCTCTCGGCCCCTCTCGTCACTTCATTCCATCTTTCCTCTTCATCCCTCTGTTTCTCCATTTACTCCCCATCGCTCTCTCCTCCTTCCCTTCCTCCTCCTCTCTCCATCCCTGTCTTCCTTCCCTCCCTCCTTCTTCACCTCTCTTGCCTCTCTCTCCCTTTCTTGTTCCCTCTCTCCTTTCCTCTCTAACTCTCCATACCTCTTTCTCCTTACCCTCCTTTTCTCTCTCCCTTTTCCCTCTCTCTCTAACTTTCTCTCTCCCTTTCTTTATCTCGCATCCCTCTCTCTACCTCATTCCCTCTCTGTCTCTCCCCCTCCCCTCTCTTCTTCCCCTTCATCCTCCCTCTCTAACTCTCTTTCCCTCTTTCCCATCCCTACATCTCTCTCTCTCTCTCTCTTTCTCTCTCTCTCTCTCTCTGTAAAGTAATGACAGGCAGGTCAGACTTATGGACCAACTGTCTGACCAATCAGCAGACAGGACAGGGGGGATGTGGGCGGGTCTCCACGGAGGACTGTCACCTTGGTAACCCCACATTGGAGGTAATGAATCAATAAGGGCTGTTGGTTCAGTCACGCATGAGGATACACACACACACACACACACACACACACACACACACACGCACACGCACACACACACACACACATTTACTGACTCTTACTGACTGTCCAACTGTCTAACCTTGTGTTCCTTTGGGGTGAATCAATAATAGAAAGCTGCATCCTCTTGATTCACTGGAACACACACACACACACACACACACACACACACACACACACACCTAGGTCTGTTGTGAAACTGCATCTTGTGACTGTACCTCAAGAGTGAAGAGTAATAATTTTGACTGT
>JAXDDW010000279.1:50000-52500 GCA_034670385.1 Hoplostethus mediterraneus | reverse complement strand
GTTCTAGATGTTGTGGATGTTCTAGATGTTCTAGATGTTGTAGATGTTCTAGATGTTCTAGATGTTGTGGATGTTCTAGATGTTCTAGATGTTGTGGATGTTCTAGATGTTGTGGATTTTCGTGTCCATCTAAAGGAGCTCTGGAGTTGAAAGCTGTTTGAGTGTGTGAGTGAGAAATTTGAGTTCTAAGGATCTATGTTCTAGAAATGTTTAGAATGTTCTAAAATAGTTCTAATGAAGTTGAGGAGTCATAGGATGCTAGATTTGTGTGTGTGGTGTGTGTTTGTGTTGGTGTGTTTGTGTGTGTGTGTGTGTGTGTTGTGGTGTGTGTGTGTTGTGTAGGTGTTTTGTGTGTTGTGTTAGTGTGGGGTTTTTATGGGTTTGTGTTTTGTTGTATTGTGTGTGGTTGGGTGAATGGGGGGTTGTATTTGTTTGGTTGTTGCCTGTGCTAACCCAAACCCCCCAAAACAAAAAAAAAAAAAGTTTTTAAACGCTCGGGCCTGTTGGGTCCGCAAATGTCAACCCAAACAATCCCCCAACACAACAAGAAAAGACACAACAAAAATACACCACATCCATATGTAAATCCCATTTCCCTCTTCCTTTCTCCCCCAAATTCTACTCGCCCTCTCGTTACACACACCACACTTCCACACACACAACACACAACAACACACACACACACACACCATGAGGGCATCCATCCTCTTTCGCCCCGTTACTGCTACCTCCAACAAAATACAGAGAACAGACAACAGCCCCAACAGAACAGACAGGACAACGACAAAGAAGACAACAAAACAACCAGAACAGAGAACGATGAGAAACAGACAGACAACAGACGGGTCAGATAGAAGACAGAAGACAGAGACGACAGACAGACAGACAGAAGACAGAGAGATAACAGCAGACAAGAGACAGACAGAGAGACAGAGCAGAAGACAGTGACTTGGATTGCAACAAGGGCAAAACAAGCGCCCCTAATGATCAGACAATATATCATAGTACATACTGATCTCTCTTCAGATTTACAGTGTCCTAGACTCCCCCTAACCGTATCTAGAGTTGTATGTTCCCTCAGAGTTCCAATTTGTGATCTTCAGAGTACTCTCATAGTTCCTAGATTTTCCCCTAGACCTGCTCCTCACAGTTCTAGATGTACTAGATGTTGATGGATGTCTTCTAGACTCTCCTAGAGTTCCCCCCTAGTATGTTCCTAGTCCATGTCCTAGATCTCTAGATGTTGATGTTCTAGATCCTCTCTAGACCACTCACCTAGTACTGTCTTCCTAGAATTTCTAGACTGTTAGTCATTACTAGTATCTCTACAGTACATCTAACTAGTTCTCCTATGTACCATCTCAAGTACCTCCTTTAAGTATATAGTGACCTCCCCCTACAGATTGTCACCTGTATCTTCCCCGTACCATCTCATAGTACTCTCTCATTTACACTCACCTAGTATCCTCCTCATAGTACCATTCACTAGTACCTTCTCCTCAAGACCATCTTCTAGTACCTCTCCTCACTAGTTACCATCTCACTAGATACCTCCTCTCAGTACCACTCACAGAAAATTCCTCACCAGATACTACATAGTACTCCTCCTGTAGTACCACCTCACCTGTACCTCCTCCTGACCTGTACCATTCACCTAGTGTACCTCGCTCCTTCACCAGTACCATCTCACCTGTCCTCCTTCATAGTACCATCTCACTGTGTACTCTTCCTACTAGTACCATCTCACCTAGTACCGCCTCCTACAGTACCTCTCATAGTACTCTCCTCCTCACCAGACCATTAACCAAGTACATCTCCTCACTAGTACCATGTACTAGTCCTCCTCCTCACTGACCATCTCACTAGTCCTCTCTACCAGTACACACACACGTACCTCCTCCTCACCAGTACACACTACACTTTACCTCCCCACATACCACCTCACCAGTATTCCTCATCAAGCCATCTCCTAGTACTCGTCCTCACTAAGCACCACCTCATATACCCACCTCCATCAAAGACCATACTTATAATCCACACCCCATCCACCACCTAGTACCACCCCCTACCGTCATCTCACCTAGTCTCCTCCTCACGTCCCCTCACCTCATCTCCCTCCTCTCTCTCTCACCTCACTCTAGTCTCTCTTCCCCTCATCTGTCCTCCTCTCTCACCAACCACACTCACACAGTCCCACACACTCACACACACACACCTCACCATACCTCCCTGGGCCATCCATCATCTCAGTATTCCAAGCTCAAGTAACCTGCACCTGTCCAACACTCCCCAGTAGGATCTCACAGACCAGACCTCACAGAAAAACTCACAGTACCCTACTGACAGACATCTCACCTGAGATCCTCAGACAGACCACACAACCTAGACATCCCCAGCCCAGCACCAGACCTGACACCAGACATCTCCCCAGATACACATCACAGACCATCTCACCAGACTCCCTCGAAGTACAACCCAGTACCCCTCGTTCAACCAGGCA